>JABVMC010000081.1:0-59814 GCA_013358685.1 Antennarius maculatus | reverse complement strand
ACACACACACAGACACCACACACACAGACACACACACACACAACACACACACCACAACACAACACACAGACACACACACACCACACCACACACACACACACCACACACACACACACACACACACACACACACACACACACAGACACACACACACACACACAGACACACACACACACACACACACACACCACACACACAGACACAGACCAAGACACACACACACACACACACACACACACACACACACACACACCAGCCCTGAGGTTAAACGGAGCCCTGCCATTGGTCGTGTGCTCAGTCGTGGGCGGAGTCAGTATCGTAGTCGTCCTCCTCTGGCGGCCCCCCCCCCGCCGTGGGGCCCCCACTCGTCCTCGTCGTACTCAATGCTGTCGTTATCCTCCGGCTCCGCCCCCCCTCCCATCCCGTTGGCGGGTCGCTCGGCGGCGGCGGGGGGGCCCTGCTGCCAGCGGTCCGGCGCCTGGGGGGCGGCGTCCCGCGGCGCGGCGTAGCCCCCGTTGTTGTTGGCGGGGGCCCGGCCCCCCCCCTCCGTGTGCAGGCGCTGGTGGCACATGGGACACGTGTCCTGGATGTACAGCCACTTCCTGAGGCACAGCGCGTGGAAGTAGTGCCGGCACGGCGTCACACGCGCCGCCGCCAGCTCCTGGTAGCAGATGGCGCACACGTCCTCCACGCCGCGGAGCTCCGCCCCCCGCAGCTCCGGCAGCGCCTGGATCCTCCTGACGGCGCTGCGCCGGTGCCTGAAGGTCCTCCAGCCGGCGCGCGCCTGCAGGTAGATGTTGAAGTAGGCGTGGAGGCACATCATGACGGCGCGGATCTTACTGCCCGCCTCAAACGCCATGGTGTAGGCGCCGTTCCCGAACATCAGCACGCCGAACGCCAGCTCCAGCACGCCGCCCGCCGCCCGCACGTAGTACACGTAGTCGTCCAGACGCTCCCACAGCGCCCCCGCCGCGCCGTCCACCAGGAACAGCACGTACACCACCAGCGACACCAGCACCTGCAGGCAGAGGGGTCAGACACGCCCACACGCCAGCCCCGCCCCCCGGCCCCGCCCATCCTCACCTTCAGGCACAACTCCACACAGAAGGCGGTGACGGCGAACAGCCAGGTGTTCAGGGAGTGGCGGCGCCAGAGGGCGTGGCTCAGCGCCACCGGCAGCACGAACAGCGCCAGCGACACCAGCAGCACGGGGGCGTGGCGCCGCAACGACGCCACGTGGGCGGCGCCCAGCGACATCAGCACCGGGTCCGCCATGCCGTGGATGAAGTGCAGGATGGCCGTCAGCAGGAGGCACAGGTTCCGGCTCAGGCGCACCTGCAGACGAGACACAGGGTCACGACAGGAGGAAGACGAGACACAGGGTCACGACAGGAGTAAGACGAGACACAGGGTCACGACAGGCAGACGAGACACAGGGACACGACAGGCAGACGAGACACAGGGTCACGACAGGAGGAAGACGAGACACAGGGTCACGACAGGAGGAAGACGAGACACAGGGTCACGACAGGAGTAAGACGAGACACAGGGTCACGACAGGAGTAAGACGAGACACAGGGTCACGACAGGCAGACGAGACACAGGGACACGACAGGCAGACGAGACACAGGGACACGACAGGCAGACGAGACACAGGGTCACGACAGGCAGACGAGACACAGGGTCACGACAGGAGTAAGACGAGACACAGGGACACGACAGGCAGACGAGACACAGGGACACGACAGGCAGACGAGACACAGGGTCACGACAGGAGTAAGACGAGACACAGGGACACGACAGGCAGACGAGACACAGGGACACGACAGGCAGACGAGACACAGGGTCACGACAGGAGGAAGACGAGACACAGGGACACGACAGGCAGACGAGACACAGGGACACGACAGGCAGACGAGACACAGGGTCACGACAGGCAGACGAGACACAGGGACACGACAGGCAGACGAGACACAGGGTCACGACAGGAGTAAGACGAGACACAGGGACACGACAGGCAGACGAGACACAGGGACACGACAGGCAGACGAGACACAGGGTCACGACAGGAGGAAGACGAGACACAGGGTCACGACAGGAGGAAGACGAGACACAGGGACACGACAGGCAGACGAGACACAGGGACACGACAGGCAGACGAGACACAGGGTCACGACAGGAGGAAGACGAGACACAGGGACACGACAGGCAGACGAGACACAGGGACACGACAGGCAGACGAGACACAGGGTCACGACAGGAGTAAGACGAGACACAGGGACACGACAGTCAGACGAGACACAGGGACACGACAGGCAGACGAGACACAGGGACACGACAGGCAGACGAGACACAGGGACACGACAGGCAGACGAGACACAGGGTCACGACAGGAGGAAGACGAGACACAGGGTCACGACAGGAGGAAGACGAGACACAGGGTCACGACAGGCAGACGAGACACAGGGACACGACAGGCAGACGAGACACAGGGTCACGACAGGAGGAAGACGAGACACAGGGACACGACAGGCAGACGAGACACAGGGACATGACAGGCAGACGAGACACAGGGTCACGACAGGAGTAAGACGAGACACAGGGACACGACAGGCAGACGAGACACAGGGACACGACAGGCAGACGAGACACAGGGTCACGACAGGAGGAAGACGAGACACAGGGACACGACAGGCAGACGAGACACAGGGACACGACAGGAGGAAGACGAGACACAGGGTCACGACAGGCAGACGAGACACAGGGACACGACAGGCAGACGAGACACAGGGTCACGACAGGCAGACGAGACACAGGGACACGACAGGAGGAAGCCCAGCGGCTACAGGCGGTACGAGTTGCTTGCGCCTGACAGGCGACACTCAGGGACATAAACGCAGGCGTCTCAGAGGACTCCAGAGGAGCTGGTTGGCGCCAGCTGAAAGGCATCATGGGAACGTGAGGCGGGGACCTACCAGGCGCTCCTCGGGGTCCAGGCCGCTGAGGCCGGTCTGCAGAGCCAGGATGAAGAACAGCACCGGCGCCACGAAACCCAGACGCTTGTCCTCCTCCTCCGTGGACCCTGTGGAGACGGCAGACGGTCAGCAGCGCTCCCGTCGCCGGGGCGACGCTCCCGTCGCGGGCGACGGACACTGCGCGACGCCGTACCGATGAAGGCCAGGATGCCGAGGCCCAAGTGGTGCGCCACGGACGAGATGACGGCGCTCATCCCCAGGACGGTGAGGGTGGAGTCACAGCCGGCGATCACCAGGCTGCTGGTCACGTCCCACAACACGTCCCAGCTCAGCAGGGGGCCCTGGAAGCACACGTCACACGGGACGCCGTCACACGGCACGCCGTCACACGGGACGCCGTCACACGGCACGCCGTCACACGGGACGCCGTCACACGGGACGCCGTCACACGGCACGCCGCCACACGGGACGCCGCCACACGGGAACGCTTCTGACCCTACCTGCGCGTCAGACGCCCCGCCGGCGCCGCCCCCTGAGTCGGCGCTCTCCCTCCTCGCGGCCCGCATCACGTACACCAGGATGAGCGCCTGCGCCGCCAGCCGCGTCAGCCAGAAGAGGCGCAGCACGGCGGGGAGGCGGAGCCTCCTCCAGGTGTCCTCCAGCAGCAGCTGCAGCCCGTAGATGCGGTACATGTGGCGCAGCAGCAGGCACACGTAGCGGCACGAGTAGTAGAACCAGGTGAGGCGGGGGGCCAGGCTCACGCCGGTGCCCACGGCCAGCGCCGCGCCCGAGCCCAGCGCCAACAGGCGCCGCGCGTCCGCCGGCAACTCCGCCGCCAGCCCCCAGAGCGGCGCCAGCAGGCCCAGCACCACCAGCGCCCCCGGCCCCGCCCGCAGCCGCAGCAGCAGCGCGTAGGCCACGCCCAGCAGCAGCTGCACCGCCGCCACGCCCAGCCACAGCGCCGGCCCGCTGCCGGGCAGCAGCCGCGCCCCCGGCAGCGCCAGCTGGGGGCCAGCGGGCGTGTCCACGTGGGACGTGGCGTAGTAGTTGAAGAGCACGGCGGCCACGCCCAGCGCCACCGCCGAGAGCAGCGTGTAGAACCGGAACAAGGCCTTCTGGGAGAGCAGCAGCACCACGCCCGACACCAGCACACCTGGGAGGGGCGGAGACACAGGTGAGGGTTAGCTCAGCGCTAACAGTTAGCTCAGGAGTCTACGACAAACACGCTAACAGTTAGCTCAGGGGTCTACGACAAACACGCTAACAGTTAGCTCAGGAGTCTACGACAAACACGCTAACAGTTAGCTCAGGAGTCTACGACAAACACGCTAACAGTTAGCTCAGGAGTCTACGACAAACACGCTAACAGTTAGCTCAGGAGTCTACGACAAACACGCTAACAGTTAGCTCAGGAGTCTACGACAAACACGCTAACAGTTAGCTCAGGAGTCTACGACAAACACGCTAACAGTTAGCTCAGGAGTCTACGACAAACACGCTAACAGTTAGCTCAGGAGTCTACGACAAACACGCTAACAGTTAGCTCAGGAGTCTACGACAAACACGCTAACAGTTAGCTCAGGAGTCTACGACAAACACGCTAACAGTTAGCTCAGGAGTCTACGACAAACACGCTAACAGTTAGCTCAGGAGTCTACGACAAACACGCTAACAGTTAGCTCAGGAGTCTACGACAAACACGCTAACAGTTAGCTCAGGAGTCTACGACAAACACGCTAACAGTTAGCTCAGGAGTCTACGACAAACACGCTAACAGTTAGCTCAGGAGTCTACGACAAACACGCTAACAGTTAGCTCAGGAGTCTACGACAAACACGCTAACAGTTAGCTCAGTGACGTCAGAATCACACTGAAGGAATCGTCATGTGACAGTGAACTGCAGTCATGACTTTGACCTTTGACCCTTGAACAGGCCTCTGAGGAGTCCACTTTTACTTTAAGTTTCCAATCATTCATGACGTCACGCTTTCACGTGGAGCGGATAAGCATTGACGTGACGTCATGAGGTGAACCAGACCTTTTGGAACAGGCACAGCGCCGGGCAGCCCGGCCCGTCACGGGCAGCACCTGCGCTCCGACACCTGCCCCCAGCGGACCCACCCGCACTGACGGAAGGAGCCGGCGGGGCCCGGTGGAGCCCAGCGGGGCCCGGCCGGATGCTTACCCGCCGCTCTCCCCAGCAGCCTCCCGGTCGCGCCGGTCCATCCCGGCCCCGGGTCGTAGTCGCAGTTAAAGATGGCGTCAATCATGAAGACGCAGGGAACCCGCAGCGCCACCTCCAGCACCGCCAGGGCCCGCCGGCCCAGACGGGCCTGGGGGGTCGCCATGCGGCTGGGGCGGGGCTCACAGTCCGGTGGGCCGATCGCAGTGTCCGACGGCCGCCTGTCGCCCCCGGGCTGCTGCCGCCATCCGTCCCGTCAGCCTCCGGTCGCGCTGCTTCTTCTTCTTCGGTTTTAATAAGCGGCCCGTCCATCCGTGCTGTGACGTCAGCGAGCTGCCCTCCAATCCCCTCCGACTTCACACCGAACGTCACGGGGTTAGCCACGCCCCGCTTCTCAGTGTGACATCACTTCCTGCGTCCCAGGAAGCGGAAGCTGAGGGAACGTGTCAACACACGAAAATAAAAAATAAAAGGTAAAAACTATCCACACAAACAGCCGTTAACTCTAATCAGTTCTGATTATTTCATTATTACTACGTTATTATTACTACACTACTACTATATTATTATTTTATTATTACTGTTATTATTATTACTACACTACTACTTTATTATTATTTTATTATTACTATGTTATTATTACACAAATACTATATTATTGTATTATCACTATATTATTACAATATGACTATAGTATCATAATTATATTACCATATTATTATTATTGTATTAGTACTATATTATTATCAGTATTACACTGTTACTATATTGTATATATATTGTATGAGGAAGTCTGGAGTGTCAGAGAAGTATGTTAGAGCGGTGCAGGACATGTATGAGGACTGTAAGACAGTGGTGAGGTGTGCTGTAGGTGTGACAGAGGAGTTCAAGGTGGAGGTGGGACTGCATCAGGGATCAGCTCTGAGCCCCTTCTTGTTGCTATGGTGATGGACAGGCTGACAGACGAGGTTAGACAGGAATCTCCATGGACTATGATGTTTGCAGATGACATTGTGATCTGCAGTGAGAGTAGGGAACAGGTGGAGGAGAAGCTAGAGAGGTGGAGGTTTGTCCTGGAAAGGAGAGGGATGAAGGTTAGCCGCAGTAAGACAGAGTACATGTGTGTGAATGAGAGGGACCCAAGTGGAAGAGTGAGGTTACAGGGAGAAGAGATCAAGAAGATGGAGGATTTGAAGTACTTAGGGTCAACAGTCCAGAGCAATGGAGAGTGGGGAAAAGAGGTGAAGAAACGTGTCCAGGCAGGATGGAACGGGTGGAGAAAAGTGTCAGGTGTGATGTGTGATAGAAGAGTTTCAGCTAAAATGAAAGGAAAGGTGTCCAAAACTGTGGTGAGACCAGCGATGTTGTTTGGTCTAGAGACAGTGTCACTGAGGAAAAGACAGGAGACAGAGCTGGAGGTAGCAGAGATGAAGATGCTGAGGTTCTCTCTGGGAGTGACCAGGAAGGATAGGATCAGGAATGAGTACATCAGAGGGACAGCACATGTTAGAGGTTTTGGAGATAAAGTCAGAGAGGCCAGACTGAGATGGTTTGGACATGTCCAGAGGAGAGATAGTGAATATATTGGTAGAAGGATGCTGAGTTTTGAACTGCCAGGCAGGAGGCCTAGAGGAAGACCAAAGAGGAGGTTTATGGATGTAGTGAAAGAGGACATGAAGGTAGTTGGTGTGAGAGAAGAGGATGCAAAGGACAGGGTTAGATGGAGGCGGTTGATTCGCTGTGGCGACCCCTGAAGGGAAAAGCCCAAAGGAGAAGAAGAAGACACTGTTACTATCTTCTTCTTCTTTTCCTTTCGGCCTTTCCCTTCAGGGGTTGCCACAGCAAAAGTTTTACGCCGGATGCCCTTCCTGACGCAACCCTCTGTATTTATCCGGGCTTGGGACCGGCACAATAAGACACTGGCTTGTGCCCTCTTGCGGCTACATTAAGAAGACACTGTTACTATATTATCATTTTATTATTACTACATTATTCTTCTTTTCCTTTTGGCTTTTCCCTTCAGGGGTCACCACATCGAATCAGTTGCCTCCATCTAACCCTGTCTTCTGCATCCTCTTCTCTCACACCAACTACCTTCATGTCCTCTTTCACTACATCCATAAACCTCCTCTTTGGTCTTCCTCTAGGTCTCCTGCCTGGCAGTTCAAAACTCAGCATCCTTCTACCAATATATTCACTATCTCTCCTCTGGACATGTCCAAACCATCTCAGTCTGGCCTCTCTGACTTTATCTCCAAAACCTCTGACATGTGCTGTCCCTCTGATGTACTCATTCCTGATCCTATCCTTCCTGGTCACTCCCAGAGAGAACCTCAGCATCTTCATCTCTGCTACCTCCAGCTCTGTCTCCTGTCTTTTCCTCAGTGACACTGTCTCTAGACCAAACAACATCGCTGGTCTCACCACAGTTTTGGACACCTTTCCTTTCATTTTAGCTGAAACTCTTCTATCACACATCACACCTGACACTTTCCTCCACCCGTTCCATCCTGCCTGGACACGCTTCTTCACCTCTTTTCCCCACTCTCCATTGCTCTGGACTGTTGACCCTAAGTACTTCAAATCCTCCACCTTCTTGATCTCTTCTCCCTGTAACCTCACTCTTCCACTTGGGTCCCTCTCATTCACACACATGTACTCTGTCTTACTGCGGCTAACCTTCATCCCTCTCCTTTCCAGGACAAACCTCCACCTCTCTAGCTTCTCCTCCACCTCTTCCCTACTCTCACTGCAGATCACAATGTCATCTGCAAACATCATAGTCCATGGAGATTCCTGTCTGACCTCGTCTGTCAGCCTGTCCATCACCATAGCAACAAGAAGGGGCTCAGAGCTGATCCCTGATGCAGTCCCATCTCCACCTTGAACTCCTCTGTCACACCTACAGCACACCTCACCACTGTCTTACAGTCCTCATACATGTCCTGCACCGCTCTAACATACTTCTCTGCCACTCCAGACTTCCTCATACAATACCACAGTTCCTCTCTGGGCACCCTGTCATAAGCTTTCTCCAGATCTACAAAAACACAATGCAGCTCCCTCTGGCCTTCTCTGTACTTCTCTATCAACATCCTCAAAGCAAATACTGCATCTGTAGTACTCTTTTTTGGCATGAAACCATACTGCTGCTCACAAATGCTCACTTCTGCCCTTAGTCTAGCTTCCACTACTCTTTCCCATAACTTCATTGTATGGCTCATCAGCTTTATTCCTCTGTAGTTGCCACAACTCTGCACATCTCCCTTGTTCTTAAAAATGGGCACCAGCACACTTCTCCTCCACTCCTCAGGCATCTTCTCACTATCTAAGATCCTGTTGAACAACCCAGTCAGAAACTCTACTGCCACCTCTCCTAGACACTTCCAAACCTCTCCAGGTATATCATCAGGACCGACTGCCTTTCCACTCTTCATCCTCTTCAATGCCCTCTTCACTTCATCCTGGCTAATCTTTGCTACATCCTGGTCCACAACAGTCACCTCTTCTAGTCTTTGTTCTCTCTCATTTTCCACGTTCATCAACTCCTCAAAGTACTCTTTCCATCTTCCCATCACACTGCTGGCACCTGTCAATAGACTTCCATCCCTATCCTTAATCACCCTAATCTGCTGCACGTCCTTCCCATCTCTATCTCTCTGTCTTGCCAGCCTGTATAGATCAGTCTCTCCCTCCTTACTGTCCAATCTAGCATACAAGTCATCATAAGCTTCTTGTTTGGCCTTTGCTACCTCTACCTTCACCTTACGCTGTATCTCCCTGTACTCCTGTCTACTCTCCTCAGTCCTCTCAGTGTCCCACTTCTTCTTAGCTAACCTCTTTCTTTGTATACACTCCTGTACCTCCTCATTCCACCACCAAGTCTCCTTATCTACTTTCCTTCCAGATGACACACCAAATACTCTCCTACCTGTCTCCCTGATCACATTAGCTGTAGTTGTCCAGTCATCTGGAAGCACCTCCTGACCACCCAGAGCCTGTCTTAACTCCTTCCTAAAGGTCATGCAACACTCTTCCTTTTTTAGCTTCCACCATTTCGTCTTCTGCTCTGTCTTTGTCCTCTTCATCTTCCTCACCACCAGAGTCATCCTACACACCACCATTCTATGCTGTTTGGCTACACTCTCGCCTACCACTACTTTGCAGTCACTGATCTCCTTCAGGTTACATCGTCTACACAAGATGTAGTCTACCTGTGTGCTCCTACCACCACTCTTATAGGTCACCCTATGTTCCTGCCTCTTCTGGAAGAAAGTATTCACTACAGCCATTTCCATCCTTTTTGCAAAGTCAACTACCATCTGTCCTTCTGCGTTCCTCTCCTGGATACCAAACCTGCCCATCACTTCCTCATCACCTCTGTTACCTGCACCAACATGTCCATTGAAGTCTGCACCGATGACAACTCTCTCACTTCTAGGTATGCTCTGCATCACTTCATCAAAGTCCAACCAGAATTTCTCCTTCTCCTCCAGCTCACATCCTACCTGTGGGGCATACCCACTAACAACATTGACCATCACACCTTCTATTTCTAGCTTCAGACTCATCACTCTATCCGACACTCTTTTTACCTCCAGGACATTCCTAACAAACTCCTCCTTCAAGATAACTCCTACTCCTTTTCTCTTTCTATCTACACCATGATAGAACAACTTGAACCCTGCTCCTAAACTTCTAGCCTTGCTACCTTTCCACCTGGTCTCCTGGACACACAGTATGTCTACCTTCCTCCTCTGCATCATGTCGACCAACTCTCTACCTTTTCCTGTCATAGTTCCAACATTCAACGTCCCTACTCTTAGTCCTATACTCTTGGCGCTCCTCTTCTGTTTCTTCGTGCGAACGCACTTTCCTCCTCTCCTTCTTCGACCAACAGTAATCCAATTTCCACCGGCGCCCTGTAGGTCAACAGCGCCGATGGCGGTCGTTGTTAACCCGGGCCTCGACCGATCCGGTATGGAAGTCATATGTTTGATTCGCATCTTTGATTTGGCAAAAGTTTTACGCCGGATGCCCTTCCTGACGCAACCCTCTGTATTTATCCGGGCTTGGGACCGGCACAATAAGACACTGGCTTGTGCCCTCTTGCGGCTACATTATTATTATTATTATTATTATTATTATTATCATTATTACTACATTATTATTATTGTATTATCATTAATACTGTTACTATATTATCGATATTGTATGACTATATTATTATTATTACACTATGACTATAGTATCATTATTATTATTGTATTACAATTTTTTTATTAGTATTATTATTAATATTATTATTAATATTATTATTATTATTGAGACAGGGTTATATGAAGGCAATTGATTCACTGTGGCGACCCCTGAAGGGAAAAGCTGACAGGAGGGGGTCTGTCTGCTTCGTTCACATTGACATCGGATAAAGTGATTTTCCTAAAAAAAGGAAATAATATTTAAATAAGCGTAAATTGTTGAAATCCAGACATTTATTTGGGACAGGAAGCGGGTTGCTGTTATTCCCAAACACACACACACACTCACACACACACACACACACACACACACACACACACACCCACACACACACACACATTCATCCATGAGGAGGGGCCGGAGGTGCGTCCTCAGCTGAAGAAGACTTTGACGGTGTTGTCGTAGAGGGCATTGGCCAGCTCCAGCGGGTCCTCCTCCCTCGCCGCCGCCATCACCTCCAGGACTTGTCTGGGGGGGGGGGGGGGACACCGACGCCATCAGCGTGCGGCTTCAGGCGTGGACGGGCCGGCATGAGGCTACTCACATGATGTGGCAGGGCTCGTTCCTGTCCTTCAGGCAGTGCCCCGCCTCCCACCTCTTCTTGGTGGGAAACGTCGTCCTGAGGAACCTGGAGCCGGCGTGGGTGTTCTTCACGCCGCACCACGGAGCGTCTGGAAGAGACACAGGTGCGAGTCATTAGACTGAAACGGGGCGCGTGGCGGCAGCTCCTGATGATGTCATCGCCCACCGGTTTCTATCATCAGCCTGTCGCTGGGCACCGACCTCATGGCCTCCAGGTTGGCCTCCGTCTTCAGGGAGCTGAAACAGCAGAGGACAGACGCTGAGATGGGGAACCCGCACCACACGGCCCGTTTAATGTGGGGGTCCAGTCTCTGGGGGGGTCCTCTCACCATCCGTTTATCCCGATGTACAGGTCCAGCTCCACGAGGGCGGCGGCCTCCTCCGCAGTCCCGTCGAACGAGTGGACCTGGAGGAACAGAGTCATGTGTGGAACCTGGGGGCGGAACCCCCAGGCCCCGCCCACTGGAGCCTCACCACGCCCCCGGCGCACCGGTCCCGATTCCGCCGCATCACGTCTGTCAAACACAAGAACATGCGTCAGCCGTCCCGTGGGGGCGGAGTCAGGGGATGTGATGGCACCCCAGGGGGCCGACCTACCCCTGAACTCCTGGTGGGCGTTCCTGCAGTGGAGGAACATGGGCAGCCGGGCCTCCTCTGATAGGTCGAACTGCTTCTCAAAGTACCTGTGATTGGCCGGAGGAGCAAACGTGTCCGTGTCACACGTGAGCCGCAGATGAAAGCCATTTCTAACAGCTGAGGAGCAGTGAGGGGTCGAAGGTCACACAAACACTCACTGGAGTTGAGTTTCTTTGGGGCAGAACTGCAGCCGGTCAAAATCTGGAAGAGAGGAGGAAACGTTTGACGGGATGCAGGTGAGAAACACCCCAGAACTCTGCTGCTGCCGCGCCGGGCGGGGGGCCACGCCCAGGAGCCGCCTCACCCACCGAGCCCACACTCTCCCACGGCCACCACCTTCCCCCGGTGCGCCGCCACCAGCTCCCCCAGCCCGGACAGGTAAGGGGCCGGCCCCTCCTCGAAGTCGCCGCAGCGGGTGGGGTGACAGCCGACGGTGCAGAAGAACTCGTCTGTCAGACGGGGGGACAGCAGTCAGACCAGGACACAACCCCCCCCGGCGTGAAACAGCTCAAAAAGGTGTGAACGGTCACCTCTGGTTTCAGCCAGCTTCAGGGCGTCGGCGCTGTCCGTCAGGCTTCCCCCTGTGATCACAAACTGTGGCCACGCCTCCGGTCACACCTCAGCCGCGTGGGGGGGGTGGGAGGGTGTGAAGGTGTGAGGGTGTGAGGGAGTGAGGATGTGAAGGAGTGAGGGAGTGAAGGTGTTAGGGTGTGAGGGTGTCCTCTTACCTTCTCCACGCCGACACTGAGGGCTCTGGAGATCACCTGATCAAAGTCGTCTGTCAAAAGTTGACATCTGGTATAAGAGTCACCTCGTCTCAGGGTCAGAGGTGAAGGGGTCAGAGGAGAAGGGTCAGAGGAGAGTGACTCACCATCGTGCTTCTGTTTCCCTCTGTGGAGACCACGGAACACTGGGTCAGTCAGGTTCACCCCAACATCTGCAGGGCAGGAGACAGTCAGCAGTTACCCCATCAGTTACCCCACGACAAGTACCCCACGAGTTACCCAACCACAGTTACCCTGCAACACATTTATCTTGTAACGTAGTTATCTTGTAACATAGTTATCTTGTATCGCAGGTATCTTGTAATGTATTTATCTTGTAACATAGTTATCTTGTAACGTAGTTATCTTGTAACGTATTTATCTTGTAATATAGTTATCTTGTAACGTAGTTATCTTGTAACGTATTTATCTTGTAATATAGTTATCTTGTAACGTAGTTATCTTGTAAAGTATTTATCTTGTAATGTAGTTATCTTGTATCGCAGGTATCTTGTAATGTATTTATCTTGTAACATAGTTATCTTGTAACGTAGTTATCTTGTAACGTATTTATCTTGTAATATAGTTATCTTGTAACGTAGTTATCTTGTAAAGTATTTATCTTGTAATGTAGTTATCTTGTATCGCAGGTATCTTGTAACGTATTTATCTTGTAACATAGTTATCTTGTAACGTAGTTATCTTGTAACGTATTTATCTTGTAATGTAGTTATCTTGTATTGCAGGTATCTTGTAACGTATTTATCTTGTAACATAGTTATCTTGTAACGTAGTTATCTTGTAACATATTTATCTTGTAACATATTTATCTTGTAATGTAGTTATCTTGTATCGCAGGTATCTTGTAACGTATTTATCTTGTAACGTAGTTATCTTGTAACGTATTGATCTTGTAATGTAGTTATCTTGTATTGCAGGTATCTTGTAACGTATTTATCTTGTAACATAGTTATCTTGTAACGTAGTTATCTTGTAACATATTTATCTTGTAATGTAGTTATCTTGTATTGCAGGTATCTTGTAACGTATTTATCTTGTAGCATAGTTATCTTGTAACGTAGTTATCTTGTAACGTATTTATCTTGTAACATAGTTATCTTGTAACGTAGTTATCTTGTAACATATTTATCTTGTAATGTAGTTATCTTGTATCGCAGGTATCTTGTAACGTATTTATCTTGTAACATAGTTATCTTGTAACGTATTTATCTTGTAATGTAGTTATCTTGTATCGCAGGTATCTTGTAACGTATTTATCTTGTAATGTAGTTATCTTGTAATGTAGTTATCTTGTATCGCAGGTATCTTGTAACGCAGTTATCTTGTAACGTAGTTAACTTATGACGCAGTTATCTTGTATCGCAGGTATCTTGTAACGCAGTTATCTTGTAACGTAGTTAACTTATGACGCAGTTATCTTGTAACGCAGGTATCTTGTAACGCAGTTATCTTGTAACATAGTTAACTTATGACGCAGTTATCTTGTATCGCAGGTATCTTGTCACGTAGTTATCTTGTAACGCAGGTATCTTGTAACGCAGGTCTCTTGTAACGCAGGTATCTTGTAACGCAGTTATCTTGTAACGAAGGTATCTTGTAACGCAGGTCTCTTCTAACGCTGTTATCTTGTAACGTAGTTATCTTGTAACGTAGTTATCTTGTAACGAAGTTATCTTGTAACGAAGTTATCTTGTAACGTAGTTATCTTGTAACGTAGTTATCTTGTAACGCTGTTATCTTGTAACGCAGTTATCTTGTAACGTAGTTATCTTGTAACGTAGTTATCTTGTAACGTAGTTATCTTGTAACGTAGTTATCTTGTAACGTAGTTATCTTGTAACGCAGGTATCTTGTAACGCAGGTATCTTGTAACGCAGGTATCTTGTAACGCAGGTATCTTGTAACGCAGGTATCTTGTAACGCAGGTCTCTTGTAACGCTGTTATCTTGTAACGTAGTTATCTTGTAACGTAGTTATCTTGTAACGCAGGTATCTTGTAACGCAGTTATCTTGTAACGTAGTTATCTTGTAACGCTGTTATCTTGTAACGTAGTTACCTTGTAACGCTGTTATCTTGTAACGTAGTTATCTTGTAACGCTGTTATCTTGTAACGTAGTTATCTTGTGACGTAGTTATCTTGTAACGCTGTTATCTTGTAACGTAGTTATCTTGTAACGCTGTTATCTTGTAACGTAGTTATCTTGTAACGTAGTTATCTTGTAACGCTGTTATCTTGTAACGTAGTTATCTTGTAACGCTGTTATCTTGTAACGTAGTTATCTTGTAACGCTGTTATCTTGTAACGTAGTTATCTTGTAACGCAGGTATCTTGTAACGCAGGTATCTTGTAACGTAGTTATCTTGTAACGCTGTTATCTTGTAACGTAGTTACCTTGTAACGCTGTTATCTTGTAACGTAGTTATCTTGTAACGTAGTTATCTTGTAACGCAGGTATCTTGTAACGCAGTTATCTTGTAACGCTGTTATCTTGTAACGTAGGTATCTTGTAACGTAGTTATCTTGTAACGCAGGTATCTTGTAACGCAGGTCTCTTGTAACGCAGGTCTCTTGTAACGCAGGTTTCTTACCGATGAATCTGAGCGCAGCCATGTTCTCGTGAGGACCGGAAGTCGCTCAGCGTCCTTCCGCCGTCGGGCCGTAATGGCAGCAGCAGACGCACCCCGTGAAACTAAAGTCGCCACAGTTCAAAGGTTAACCAGTTAAACATTACGTCACACGTACAGTTAAACACTTTTAACTGTATTTACTGGTCACGTCTCCCACTAGCGCGCGACTGCTCCAATTGACAAACGGTTATGCGCATGTTGAACGTAATTACGGTGAGTCTCCAATACCCAGAATTCTCCGCGCGGCCCAGCCAGAAGGTGACAGCGGACGGAGGAAATGGCGTCTTATCTGACGCACCAGCAGAAAGTGTTGCGGCTCTACAAGAAGTCTCTGCGCCACATCGAGTCCTGGTGCGTCTTTAGGTGAGGAGGGGGCAGAGGGGTAGGAGCGGGCCGGGGCAAAGCCGCTGCGGTGCGGGTGGTGGGGGCTGTTGTGACGCTAAGCTAGGAGCTAGGCTAATTGCTAGCAGCGGTTCGTGACGTCAACTGGTTCCACCGTCACGAATCTTTAAGGAGCTCATTGATTATTGATTGATTATTATTATTATTAGTTCAGGCCTGCAGTGTTCTCGTTAGTGTGCGTTATTCCGTCTTTGACACAGTTTTTACCAGAGACAAGCAGCGTCTCTGGAACTCAACCTTTAAATACTGACAATAAAATCGATGCTGCCTTTTTCTGGGATACAATAGGGGGAAAAATCACTTCCATTCAATGGAAATATTCACTATTTATTCATTTCTCCACTTAAATTTCAAACCTGTAAATCTCTATTATACTTTGATCTCGCGTGAGTTTCTGGTCACGAGACTCACCTGGGATTCAGTCTGATTAAAATCAACCAATCAGCAACACGACCTCTGGTTTAACAGGCTGTAGTGAGTTAGTCTCACTTTATCACCACAACTCCAAAACAAAGACAGATATTACTGCAGACATTACTACAGATATTACCACAGATATTACTACAGATATTACCACAGATATTACTGTAGACATTACTACAGATATTACCACAGATATTACTGCAGATATTACCACAGACATTACTACAGATATTACCACAGATATTACTGCAGATATTACCACAGATATTACTACAGATATTACCACAGATATTACTGCAGACATTACTACAGATATTACTACAGATATTACTACAGATATTACCACAGATATTACTGCAGACATTACTACAGATATTACCACAGATATTACTGCAGATATTACCACAGATATTACTACAGATATTACCACAGATATTACTACAGATATTACCACAGATATTACTGCAGAAATTACTACAGATATTACCACAGATATTACTGCAGACATTACTACAGATATTACCACAGATATTACTACAGATATTACTACAGATATTACTACAGATATTACTACAGATATTACCACAGATATTACTGCAGACATTACTACAGATATTACCACAGATATTACTGCAGACATTACTACAGATATTACCACAGATATTACTGCAGAAATTACTACAGATATTACCACAGATATTACTACAGATATTACCACAGATATTACTACAGATATTACCACAGATATTACTGCAGACATTACTACAGATATTACCACAGATATTACTACAGACATTACTACAGATATTACCACAGATATTACTACAGATATTACAACAGATATTACTACAGATATTACCACAGATATTACTACAGATATTACCACAGATATTACTGCAGAAATTACTACAGATATTACCACAGATATTACTGCAGACATTACTACAGATATTACCACAGATATTACTACAGATATTACTACAGATATTACCACAGATATTACTACAGATATTACCACAGATATTACTGCAGACATTACTACAGATATTACTACAGATATTACCACAGATATTACTGCAGACATTACTACAGATATTACCACAGATATTACTGCAGACATTACTACAGATATTACCACAGATATTACTACAGATATTACAACAGATATTACTACAGATATTACCACAGATATTACTTCAGACATTACTACAGATATTACCACAGATATTACTGCAGACATTACTACAGATATTACCACAGATATTACTGCAGACATTACTACAGATATTACCACAGATATTACTACAGATATTACCACAGATATTACTGCAGACATTACTACAGATATTACCACAGATATTACTTCAGATATTACTACAGATATTACCACAGATATTACTACAGATATTACCACAGATATTACTACAGATATTACCACAGATATTACTGCAGACATTACTACAGATATTACCACAGATATTACTACAGACATTACTACATATATTACCACAGATATTACTACAGATATTACCACAGATATTACTGCAGACATTACTACAGATATTACCACAGATATTACTGCAGACATTACTACAGATATTACCACAGATATTACTACAGATATTACTACAGATATTACTACAGATATTACTACAGATATTACCACAGATATTACTGCAGACATTACTACATATATTACCACAGATATTACTACAGATATTACTACAGATATTACTTCAGATATTACTACAGATATTACCACAGATATTACTGCAGACATTACTACATATATTACCACAGATATTACTACAGATATTACCACAGATATTACTGCAGACATTACTACAGATATTACCACAGATATTACTGCAGACGTTACTACAGATATTACCACAGATATTACTGCAGACATTACTACAGATATTACCACAGATATTACTACAGATATTACCACAGATATTACAACAGATATTACTACAGATATTACCACAGATATTACTGCAGACATTACTACAGATATTACCACAGATATTACTGCAGACATTACTACAGATATTACCACAGATATTACTGCAGACATTACTACAGATATTACCACAGATATTACTGCAGACATTACTACAGATATTACCACAGATATTACTGCAGACATTACTACATATATTACCACAGATATTACTACAGATATTACCACAGATATTACTACAGATATTACCACAGATATTACTGCAGACATTACTACAGATATTACCACAGATATTACTACAGATATTACTACAGATATTACTACAGACATTACTACAGATATTACCACAGATATTACTGCAGACATTACTACATATATTACCACAGATATTACCACAGACATTACTACAGATATTACTGCAGACATTACTACAGATATTACCACAGATATTACTGCAGACATTACTACAGATATTACCACAGATATTACTGCAGACATTACTACAGATATTACCACAGATATTACTGCAGACATTACTACATATATTACCACAGATATTACTACAGATATTACCACAGATATTACTACAGATATTACCACAGATATTACTGCAGACATTACTACAGATATTACCACAGATATTACTACAGATATTACTACAGATATTACCACAGACATTACTACAGATATTACCACAGATATTACTGCAGACATTACTACATATATTACCACAGATATTACCACAGACATTACTACAGATATTACCACAGATATTACTACAGATATTACCACAGATATTACTACAGATATTATTGCAAGTGTTACCACAGATATTACTACAGGTATTACTACAGATATTACTACAGATATTACCACAGATATTACTGCAGACATTACTACAGATATTACCACAGATATTACTACAGATATTACTACAGATATTACTACAGATATTACTACAGGTATTACTACAGATATTACTGTGGACAGTACAGATAAAAATGCAGAAGAAGCCAAACAAAAACCAGCAAAAATCCCAACGTTTGTACTGCAGTGGATGTGATTGTTTCCTTGGGGGGGGGGTGAAATGATTAAAATTAATAGTTTAGTTTTTATGTTGTACTACTGGCTAAACTCAATCCTTGCGTCGCTTCTACCGTATATTCTGTTATTATTATTGGGATGCAAGAACGTCATGTTGGGGTGAACGCAGTTGTAGCGCATCCCAGGATGCAGGACAGTAATCCCTTGTTAGTCACAGTTAACGCGTTCCAGGAAAGACCCACAAAAACTAAATTCCACGATAGAGCGTCAAACTATTTATCTTATTATTTATGGTAATCTAAACGTTTGTGAACCCCCCCATACTGATATTAAACCACCTTCTATCTGTATTGCCTTTAAAACACTGATAGACTGTTTAAAGCACAGACCGTAACCCAGACCATAACCCCTGACCCAGACCCTAACCCCTGACCCAGACCCTAACCCTTGACCCAGACTCTAACCCATAACCTGGACCCTAACCAAGCCTTGAAGCCTAACCCAGACCGTAACTCCTGACCCGGACCCTAACCCCTGACCCAGACCTTAACCCTTGACCCAGACTCTAACCCATAACCCTAACCAAGCCTTGAAGCCTAACCCCTGACCCAGACCCTAACCCCTGACCCAGCCCCTAACCCCTAACCCAGCCCTGAACCCCAGCGATCTCCCTGGGGGTCGTTGGTGACGTGACCCATTCCCTGTTCTAGAGACAAGTACCGGTTCTACGCCTGCCTGCTGAGAGCCCGCTTCGACGAGAACAAGCATGAGAAGGACCTGATGAAGGCCACCAAGCTGCTGCAGGAGGGGGAGCAAGAGTTCTGGGCCAACCAGCACCCCCAGCCCTACATCTTTCCCGACTCCCCAGGAGGAACCTCCTACGAGAGATACGAGACCTACAAGGTGAGTCGGGGCGAGGGCCCCTCCTGGCCCAGCTGACACGGGGAGGGGCGCCCCCTCCTGGTCCGGCTGACACGGGGCACCCCCGCCTGGTCCGACTGACACGGGGCACCCCCCCCGGTCCGGCTGACACATGAGGTTCTGGTTTTTCCTGACTTCCTGACAGGTGTGACCCAGAACAGAGTTCTGGTTGGAGCCCTCTTGAATGGGGGGTGTCTGTGCTGCCGTGAACCTCCTCATGGAGTGTGGGGGTGCTGACCCGTGTCTGTTGGTCCCTGCAGGTCATGGACTGGGTCCTGGACTACTGGCACCCCTCGGAGAAGGCCCAGTACCCCGACTACTTCGCCAAGAGGGAGCAGTGGAAGAAGCTGAGACTGGAGAGCTGGGACAAGGAGGTAGGCCCCCCCGTGTCCCACTGATGACCACACCAGCACAGTCACTGACCCGTGTTCTGACCTCTGGTTCCAGGTGGCCCAGCTGGAGGCTGAGACCAAAGCTGGAAACCTGACCACCGAATCCCTGCCCCCCGCCCGCAAGGAGGGCGACCTGCCCCCCCTGTGGTGGCAGTACGTCACCCGCCCCAGGGAGCGCCCCTCGTAAGCTGGCCTCGCCCAAGGAGTGCCACCCTGCACCTGGGGGGGGCAGGGACTAGAACCATGTGTGGACAGAGCCTCGTGTGACGACCCCCCCCCCACGCCTGAGGTGGTTGAGCTTGTTGAGGACACGCCCACACCTGAATGAAGTGTTTAAATAAATTCATGTACCTCAAAAACTGTGTGTGTGTTTACTGTGTGTGTGTTTACTGTGTGTGTGTGTTTACTGTGTGTGTGTTTACTGTGTATGTGTGTTTACTGTGTGTGTGTGTGTGTATTTACACTGTATTTACACTGTTTACAGTGTGGGTATTTACCGTATTTACTGAGCTGATATTTACATTTTGTGTTTACGGTGTACAGTGTGGGTATTTACACTGTTTACAGTGTGGGTATTTACAGTGTGTGTTTACATTGTGTATGTTTTCGGTGTGGGTATTTACAGTGTATGTGTTTACAGTGTGTACAGTGTGTGTTTACAGTGGGTATTTACACTGTATACAGTGTTTACAGTGTGGGTATTTGCAGTGTGTATGTTTACAGCGTGGGGATTTACACTGTTTACAGCGTGGGCATTTACACTGTGTATACAGTGTTTACAGTGTGGGTATTTGCAGTGTGTTTACAGTGTGGGTATTTACAGTGTGTTTACAGTGTGTGTTTACAGTGTGGGTATTTACAGTGTGTGTGTTTACAGTGTGGGTATTTACACTGTTTACAGCGTGGGCATTTACACTGTATACAGTGTTTACAGTGTGGGTATTTGCAGTGTATGTGTTTAGTGTGTACAGTGTGAGTTTACAGTGTGTATGTTTACAGTGTGGGTATTTACACTGTGTATACAGTGTTTACAGTGTGGGTATTTGCAGTGTATGTGTTTAGTGTGTACAGTGTGAGTTTACAGTGTGGGTATTTACAGTGTGTGTTTACAGTGTGGGTATTTACAGTGTGTTTACAATGTGGGTATTTACAGTGTGTTTACAGTGTATGTGTTTACAGTGTGGGTATTTACAGTGTGTGTTTACAGTGTGGGTATTTACAGTGTGTTTACAGTGTATGTGTTTACAGTGTGGGTATTTACAGTGTTTACAGTGTGGGTATTTACAGTGTGTTTACAGTGTGGGTATTTACAGTGTTTACAGTGTGGGTATTTACACTGTGTATACAGTGCGTACAGTGTAAGTTTACAGTGTGGGTATCTACAGTGTGTGTGTGTTACAGTGTGTGTGTTTATAGTGTGTGGAACCCTGCTGACACATATGTTAAAAATGATACCACATGGTTTTATTTTGAAAGAGCAGCTGACCCTCTGGGACTAGTTGAGGCAGCGGAGCAACATGAACTGTATGCTTCAGCACGTCTGTTGCTATGGCGATGGGCGTGGCCGTATCATCATGGTGACGGCCTGTTGCTGTGGCGATGGGCGTGGCCTGAAGTGGCGTGGCCTTATCATCATGGTGACGGCCTTCAGGGAGTAGAAGTCGGACTCCTTCCAGGAGAACCACACAATACCGTCCGGCCCCAGAAGGTTGTGGCCTCTCAGAGAGTAGCGCCCCCCCTGGTGGAGAGACGCGGTACAACATGAGCTGCTGTAGTGGACCCACCTGGTACTGGACCCACCTGTAGTGGACCCACCTATAGTAGACCCACCTGGTAGTAGACCCCGTTGAGGTTGACCCTGAAGCACTGGTGGAACCACCACCCGGCGTGGGCGATCTCGGCACAGACGTTGCCGGTGTCGGGGGTGCTGAAGGCGTGGCCGTCGTGGTACCAGCCGAACGAGTCGTCCACCGTCCCGCTGAAGCCGGACACGTGGAGGCGGTACCGGTTCTCCTCGTCCTCGATCCTGGAGGAGGAGCAGAACCAGAACCTGTGGAACCAGAGACCCTCTGGAGGACGGCCCTGTCTTCAGCCCACCTGAAGGTGTGGTAGGAGGCGTGTCTGTGGGCGTGGCTCCAGTCCTGCAGGTCTATGCGGAGGCTGTGCTGGCCGTGATTGGACAGCCGGTGGAGGGCGTAGTTCCCCAGCCAGTGTTCTCCTCGCGGCTTGCCGAAGCCGCCGCGGTACTCCGCCCAGCCGCGGTTAAAGCCCAGGGAGCCGTCACGGCGCCGCTGGAACACGGTCCAGCCCCCGCCTGGGGACACGGGTCACAGCACACGCGTGTGTAACAGCAGACGGGTCACAGGACGACGGGCAGAAGCGTCTCACCCTCTGTGTCCATGTCGCAGTAGACGGGCAGGGCGGAGCCTGGAGACAGGACCACCTGATAGACGCCTGACAGACGGACGCCACTGTGATAGAGAGACGCACAGTCGGACTGGCAGAACGACAGGAGGCGTCCACCTGGGGGGGGTTGGGAATGGGGGGGACATACTGATGATTCGTTTCCTCCAGAGGAACCAAAACAAACAAACTGGTTCAAACAGGAGTTCAGGTTCATGTGGGTTCGCTGCAGGCCTACCAGGCGGGGGCGCGGCCTACCGGGCGGGGGCGTGTGCGTCATGCCGAGCAGTGGTTTGGTGGTCATGCAGCCGGTGCCGCGGCCCCGGCGCTGTGCGGCGGTGGCGGCGGCGGACAGGTTGCCGAGCTGCGCCTGCAGGTCGCCCAGCAGCACAGCGTGAACCTGCAGCAGGGTGTCGGTCTGGGCGTCACGCAACTCCAGGGAACGCAGCCACAGGTCAAAGGTCGAGTTCACAGCCAGGCCTGGTTCACCCTGAGAGACAGACAGAGGGGGGGTCCATCTGTTATGGCTGCATTTATTTTTCTCAGTGTAACCAGGAAGTGAACTGCTGGTACATTTAGCATACTGGTCATGTGACCTGATGACTGTGTGCCCATATAAGGAATCACTGCTTCGAATTCAGGTTTACGCCTCCTTTCAGCCACGCCCCACTGACGGCTGGAACTGGTCACCAGTTCCTCATCTGGAGACGCAGCGTGAGACTCCCTGAACGTCTGAACTAAGCTGGTGCCCCCCTAGTGCTGGTGTCCCCCCTAGTGCTGGTGCCCCCCTAGTGCTGGTGCCCCCCTAGTGCTGGTGTCCCCCTAGTGCTGGTGCCCCCCTAGTGCTGGTGGCCCCCCTAGTGCTGGTGCCCCCCTAGTGCTGGTGAACCCCTAGTGCTGGTGTCCCCCCTAGTGCTGGTGCCCCCCTAGTGCTGGTGAACCCCTAGTGCTGGTGTCCCCCTAGTGCTGGTGCCCCCCTAGTGCTGGTGAACCCCCCCTAGTGCTGGTGAACCCCCCCTAGTGCTGGTGCCCCCCTAGTGCTGGTCCCCCCCCTAGTGCTGGTGCCCCCCTAGTGCTGGTGTCCCCCCTAGTGCTGGTGCCCCCCTAGTGCTGGTGAACCCCTAGTGCTGGTGAACCCCTAGTGCTGGTGTCCCCCTAGTGCTGGTGCCCCCCTAGTGCTGGTGAACCCCCCCTAGTGCTGGTGAACCCCCCCTAGTGCTGGTGCCCCCCTAGTGCTGGTGTCCCCCCTAGTGCTGGTGCCCCCCTAGTGCTGGTGAACCCCTAGTGCTGGTGTCCCCCTAGTGCTGGTGCCCCCCTAGTGCTGGTGAACCCCCCCTAGTGCTGGTGCCCCCCTAGTGCTGGTCCCCCCCCTAGTGCTGGTGCCCCCCTAGTGCTGGTGTCCCCCCTAGTGCTGGTGAACCCCTAGTGCTGGTGAACCCCCCCTAGTGCTGGTGAACCCCCCCTAGTGCTGGTGCCCCCCTTGTGCTGGTGCCCCCCTAGTGCTGGTGCCCCCCTAGTGCTGGTGTCCCCCCTAGTGCTGGTGCCCCCCTAGTGCTGGTGTCCCCCTAGTGCTGGTGCCCCCCTAGTGCTGGTGAACCCCCCCTAGTGCTGGTGCCCCCCTAGTGCTGGTGCCCCCCCCTAGTGCTGGTGCCCCCCTAGTGCTGGTGAACCCCCCCTAGTGCTGGTGAACCCCCCCTAGTGCTGGTGAACCCCCCCTAGTGCTGGTGCCCCCCTAGTGCTGGTGAACCCCCCCTAGTGCTGGTGAACCCCCCCTAGTGCTGGTGAACCCCCCCTAGTGCTGGTGCCCCCCTAGTGCTGGTGAACCCCCCCTAGTGCTGGTGCCCCCCTAGTGCTGGTGCCCCCCCTAGTGCTGGTGAACTCCCTAGTGCTGGTGCCCCCCCAGTGCTGGTGAACTCTCTAGTGACCCCTGGTGACCCCCCCTCACTGATAACACCTGCGGGTGTTTTCCACCAGCAGCTCGTCCTTCACCGATGAGCCGCCGCTGTTCGCTGCGGACGTAGCGCTGAGGTCAGCTTTCCTGAGCCCTGTTGCATGCTGGGAAAGTGGCTCACATTATGGTGATATTTGTACTGGAGAGAAATCCTGAAACAACCTGCAGACTGTGTTCCAGCAGACGCTGCAGTCTCTGATGGGGGGGTCGTGACCACACACACTTCAGAGAACAATGCAGTCTGGGTTGGGTGACCCCCCCAGCTAAATGCAGCGTGCTAATCCTGTTAGCATTCAGGGTTAAGGAGGACTTAGTGGGTGTGAGGACACAGATAGAGACACAGATAATGGACTAACAGCGTAATGTTAGCGTAGCGGCTAATGCAGCAGAGCCTGGGGGGGCTCTAACAGGTGTCCCGCCCCCTGCTGCACCTGCATCTCCAGGACCTTGAGGTGGCGCCGGTGGCTCCTCAGCTCCTCCTGCAGCTCGGACATGGACCCTCCCAGCCCCCCCAGCTGCTCCCTTTGGTTCTGGTTCTGGTGGAGCCAAAGCCACACGCCATCGGTACACCGGAATACGTCCGGGCAGCGCGTCTGTGACCCCGCCCCCTGCACCGGAGGCAACGTGGCCACCAGCCGGCACTGACCGCTGGGCGTCAGGTGGCTGGACTCGCCACACGGCGCCAATGCCCCCCCGGTCGTGCCGTTGGGCGTTGGGTTGGGCGTTGGGTTGTCAGTCAGTGGTGCGTCTGGGGACTGGGGTGCGCCCATTGGGGACGGAGGACGCCGGTCCACATCCTCATAGTCCCTGTTAATGTCCCAGTCTGCGTCTGGGACGTACCGGCTCTGAGGATCCAGGTCTAGTCCGTCCCTGTTTGATCCCATGGGAGTGTTGGGGGGTACGTCTTCATCAGGTCCAACATTAGGATGTTCATCCAGGTCCCGGAAGTCACCAAAGGTTGGCTGAAGGCAGCAGCCAATCAGGAGGACCCAAGACAGGAAGAGGGGTTCCCACCTCATCCTCAACATTCCATAACGCCCCCTACCTGGATGACCTTCACCAGCGGGGACTGAGGTCATTATGGATCTCCAGGTCCAGGACCAGTGGACTGGTCTAAACGCTGGCGAGGAACAAAACCGTTCTTCCTGGACTCCGACACGTCCCTTCAGTCCGCACCTGACGCCGCACCTGACGCCGGAGTCCGTCGACACCCCAGCAAGAAGGAACGGAAGATCCGAGCGCCCCCCCGTCCAGAGTCTGGATGGAGGAGCTCGGAGCAGCAGGAGGTGTGTCGTCCTGGAGGCCCCACCCTGCTGAAATCTTATCCCGTTAATCCTGTGAGGGGATTGACTGCCATGAGACTGCATATGATGGGATGGCGATGGATTGTTTCAAGCTGGGGCTACTGGCCCCCACGACACATAGCTTGTTGTTCATCACTGCAGTGCCAAAACACTTGTGGTCCCTCAACATGGGGGGGTTCACGCCCTTTGGTCTCAACACTTCTTCTTGGTTTACTGTGTGGATGGAAATGTCACTCACTACCGATGCTAGCACACTAGCCTGGTAATTGGATTTTCCATATTATGTTAGCATTGAGCTAGCAGCCATTGGTTACTGGTGGGCTGTGTGGAGTTAATAACTCTAGTTTATGTGAATATGTCTAGTATTTACTAATGGATCAGGATCAGGGCCTCACATGCTGCTTCTGTGTGTTTGATTTCAGAGTCACTGATCTTCTCACTAAAATCACCTGTCAATCACTTTAATATTGTTCACTTTTCTCGAGGGCCATAATCTCGTGATAATCTGGTCATAAAAACATTTATACAAAACCTCCAGGAGCTCCAACATGAATTAGTGACCCACTAACCCCTGGGAATTCAGAATAAATACTATGGGTTGTCTGAAAACGATCTTCCCTTCTAATCTGTTTGGAATCCTCCGAGGTGAAGGGCTCATGATGGACCCTCGGACCCCGGGTCATACTGACCCGGTTTATCCTGTTCTCCATCTCCTTCCTGGCTTCCCAGAAGGTGTTCTGAAGAACGACAGGTGCTTGTCTTTGTGTCTGACTCCGTGGTGTTGGAACAACCGTTCACCTCACAGGTAACCATGTTCTTTATCTGTTGTAAGGGCTGCCCTGACTGATGAAACGACTGGTGTCGCGATGACCTCTGACCCCACGTGACGGAGCTGCAGCACAGATTTTAAGTTTCCTGACACCAGGGATGATGTCAGACATCAGGACATTATTTTTCTTCATTTTTTCATGAAGTATTTGTCACTTAAAAATTAGTTTACTGTCCCTTTAAATGGATGGATGATGGGACTGGAAGGCCACGCCCACACCCAATCAGCTGTGTTCACACGGCGTTCCTTTCATTCACACGGCGTTCCTTTCGTTCACACGGCGTTCCTTTCGTTCACACGGCGTTCCTTTCATTCACACGGCGTTCCTTTCTTTCACACGGCGTTCCTTTCTTTCACACGGCGTTCCTTTCGTTCACACGGCGTTCCTTTCGTTCACACGGCGTTCCTTTCGTTCACACGGCGTTCCTTTCGTTCACACGGCGTTCCTTTAGTTCACACGGCGTTCCTTTCTTTCACACGGCGTTCCTTTCGTTCACACGGCGTTCCTTTCGTTCACACGGCGTTCCTTTCGTTCACACGGCGTTCCTTTCGTTCACACGGCGTTCCTTTCTTTCACACGGCGTTCCTTTCTTTCACACGGCGTTCCTTTCTTTCACACGGCGTTCCTTTCGTTCACACGGCGTTCCTTTCGTTCACACGGCGTTCCTTTCGTTCACACGGCGTTCCTTTAGTTCACACGGCGTTCCTTTCTTTCACACGGCGTTCCTTTCGTTCACACGGCGTTCCTTTCGTTCACACGGCGTTCCTTTCGTTCACACGGCGTTCCTTTCGTTCACACGGCGTTCCTTTCTTTCACACGGCGTTCCTTTCTTTCACACGGCGTTCCTTTCGTTCACACGGCGTTCCTTTCGTTCACACGGCGTTCCTTTAGTTCACACGGCGTTCCTTTCGTTCACACGGCGTTCCTTTCGTTCACACGGCGTTCCTTTCGTTCACACGGCGTTCCTTTCGTTCACACGGCGTTCCTTTCTTTCACACGGCGTTCCTTTCTTTCACACGGCGTTCCTTTCGTTCACACGGCGTTCCTTTCGTTCACACGGCGTTCCTTTCGTTCACACGGCGTTCCTTTCGTTCACACGGCGTTCCTTTCGTTCACACGGCGTTCCTTTCTTTCACACGGCGTTCCTTTCGTTCACACGGCGTTCCTTTCGTTCACGCGGCGTTCCTTTCTTTCACGCGGCGTTCCTTTCGTTCACGCGGCGTTCCTATCGTTCACGCGGCGTTCCTTTCGTTCACGCGGCGTTCCTTTCGTTCACACGGCGTTCCTTTCGTTCACCCGGCGTTCCTTTCGTTCACGCGGCGTTCCTTTCGTTCACTCGGCGTTCCTTTCTTTCACTCGGCGTTCCTTTCGTTCACGCGGCGTTCCTTTCGTTCACGCGGCGTTCCTTTCGTTCACGCGGCGTTCCTTTCTTTCACACGGCGTTCCTTTCGTTCACACGGCGTTCCTTTCTTTCACGCGGCGTTCCTTTCTTTCACGCGGCGTTCCTTTCGTTCACACGGCGTTCCTTTCGTTCACACGGCGTTCCTTTCGTTCACACGGCGTTCCTTTCGTTCACACGGCGTTCCTTTCTGATTGATGTTGATTGATATTGATTGATGTTCATAGATATTGATTGATGTTGATTGATGTTGATTGATGCTGATTGATGTTGATTGATATTGATTGATGTTGATTGATATTGATTGATGCTGATTGATGCTGATTGATGCTGATTGATGTTGATTGATGCTGATTGATGTTGATTGATTTTGATTGATGTTGATTGATGTTGATTGATGTTGATTGATGCTGATTGATGTTGATTGATGTTGATTGATGCTGATTGATGCTGATTGATATTGATTGATATTGATTGATGTTGATTGATGCTGATTGATGCTGATTGATGTTGATTTATGTTGATTGATGCTGATTGATGTTGATTGATGCTGATTGATGTTGATTGATGCTGATTGATGTTGATTGATGATGATTGATGTTGATTGATATTGATTGATGCTGATTGATATTGATTAATATTGATTGATGTTGATTGATGTTGATTGATGCTGATTGATGTTGATTGATGTTGATTGATGCTGATTGATGCTGATTGATATTGATTGATGTTGATTGATGCTGATTGATGCTGATTGATGTTGATTGATGCTGATTGATGCTGATTGATGTTGATTGATATTGATTGATGTTGATTGATGTTGATTGATGCTGATTGATGCTGATTGATGTTGATTGATGCTGATTGATGCTGATTGATATTGATTGATATTGATTGATGTTGATTGATGTTGATTGATGCTGATTGATGCTGATTGATGTTCATTGATATTGATTGATGTTGATTGATGCTGATTGATGCTGATTGATATTGATTGATGTTGATTGATGATGATTGATGCTGATTGATGTTGATTGATGCTGATTGATGTTGATTGATATTGATTGATGTTGATTGATGCTGATTGATGCTGATTGATGTTGATTGATGCTGATTGATGTTGATTGATGCTGATTGATATTGATTGATGTTGATTGATGTTGAATGATGCTGATTGATGTTGATTGATGCTGATTGATGTTAATTGATGCTGATTGATGTTGATCGATATTGATTGATGTTGATTGATGTTGATTGATGTTGATTGATATTGATTGATGTTGATTGATGCTGATTGATGCTGATTGATATTGATTGATATTGATTGATGTTGATTGATGCTGATTGATGCTGATTGATGTTGATTTATGCTGATTGATGTTGATTGATGCTGATTGATGTTGATTGATGCTGATTGATGCTGATTGATGCTGATTGATGTTGATTGATGCTGATTGATGTTGATTGATGCTGATTGATGTTGATTGATGCTGATTGATGTTGATTGATATTGATTGATGTTGATTGATGCTGATTGATGCTGATTGATATTTATTGATATTGATTGATGTTGATTGATGCTGATTGATGCTGATTGATGTTGATTGGTGCTGATTGATGTTGATTGATGCTGATTGATGTTGATTGATGCTGATTGATGCTGATTGATGCTGATTGATATTGATTGATATTGATTGATGTTGATTGATGTTGATTGATGCTGATTGATGTTGATTGATGCTGATTGATGTTGATTGATGCTGATTGATGTTGATTGATATTGATTGATGTTGATTGATATTGATTGATGTTGATTGATATTGATTGATGTTGATTGATGCTGATTGATTTTGATTGATGCTGATTGATGCTGATTGATATTGATTGATATTGATTGATGATGATTGATGCTGATTGATGTTGATTGATGCTGATTGATGTTGATTGATATTGATTGATGTTCATAGATATTGATTGATGTTGATTGATGCTGATTGATGTTGATTGATATTGATTGATGTTGATTGATATTGATTGATGCTGATTGATGCTGATTGATGTTGATTGATGCTGATTGATGTTGATTGATTTTGATTGATGCTGATTGATGTTGATTGATTTTGATTGATGCTGATTGATGTTGATTGATGTTGATTGATGCTGATTGATGCTGATTGATATTGATTGATATTGATTGATGTTGATTGATGCTGATTGATGCTGATTGATGTTGATTTATGCTGATTGATGTTGATTGATGCTGATTGATGCTGATTGATGTTGATTGATGCTGATTGATGTTGATTGATGCTGATTGATGTTGATTGATGCTGATTGATGTTGATTGATGTTGATTGATATTGATTGATGTTGATTGATATTGATTGATGTTGACTGATGCTGATTGATGTTGATTGATGCTGATTGATGCTGATTGATGTTGATTGGTGCTGATTGATGTTGATTGATGCTGATTGATGTTGATTGATGCTGATTGATGCTGATTGATGCTGATTGATATTGATTGATATTGATTGATGTTGATTGATGTTGATTGATGCTGACTGATGTTGATTGATGCTGATTGATGTTGATTGATGCTGATTGATGTTGATTGATATTGATTGATGTTGATTGATATTGATTGATGTTGATTGATATTGATTGATGTTGATTGATGCTGATTGATTTTGATTGATGCTGATTGATGCTGATTGATATTGATTGATATTGATTGATGTTGATTGATGCTGATTGATGTTGATTGATGCTGATTGATGTTGATTGATATTGATTGATGTTCATAGATATTGATTGATGTTGATTGATGTTGATTGATGCTGATTGATGTTGATTGATATTGATTGATGTTGATTGATATTGATTGATGCTGATTGATGCTGATTGATGCTGATTGATGTTGATTGATGCTGATTGATGTTGATTGATTTTGATTGATGCTGATTGATGTTGATTGATGTTGATTGATGCTGATTGATGTTGATTGATGTTGATTGATGCTGATTGATGCTGATTGATATTGATTGATATTGATTGATGTTGATTGATGCTGATTGATGCTGATTGATGTTGATTTATGCTGATTGATGCTGATTGATGTTGATTGATGCTGATTGATGTTGATTGATGCTGATTGATGTTGATTGATGCTGATTGATGTTGATTGATATTGATTGATGCTGATTGATATTGATTAATATTGATTGATGTTGATTGATGTTGATTGATGCTGATTGATGTTGATTGATGTTGATTGATGCTGATTGATGCTGATTGATATTGATTGATGTTGATTGATGCTGATTGATGCTGATTGATGTTGATTGATGCTGATTGATGCTGATTGATGCTGATTGATGCTGATTGATGTTGATTGATGCTGATTGATGCTGATTGATGTTGATTGATGTTGATTGATGCTGATTGATGCTGATTGATGTTGATTGATATTGATTGATGTTGATTGATATTGATTGATGTTGACTGATGCTGATTGATGTTGATTGATGCTGATTGATGCTGATTGATGTTGATTGGTGCTGATTGATGTTGATTGATGCTGATTGATGTTGATTGATGCTGATTGATGCTGATTGATGCTGATTGATGCTGATTGATATTGATTGATATTGATTGATGTTGATTGATGTTGATTGATGCTGATTGATGTTGATTGATGCTGATTGATGTTGATTGATGCTGATTGATGTTGATTGATATTGATTGATGTTGATTGATATTGATTGATGTTGATTGATATTGATTGATGTTGATTGATGCTGATTGATTTTGATTGATGCTGATTGATGCTGATTGATATTGATTGATATTGATTGATGTTGATTGATGCTGATTGATGTTGATTGATGCTGATTGATGTTGATTGATATTGATTGATGTTCATAGATATTGATTGATGTTGATTGATGTTGATTGATGTTGATTGATGTTGATTGATATTGATTGATGTTGATTGATATTGATTGATGCTGATTGATGCTGATTGATGCTGATTGATGTTGATTGATGCTGATTGATGTTGATTGATTTTGATTGATGCTGATTGATGTTGATTGATGTTGATTGATGCTGATTGATGTTGATTGATGTTGATTGATGCTGATTGATGCTGATTGATATTGATTGATATTGATTGATGTTGATTGATGCTGATTGATGCTGATTGATGTTGATTTATGTTGATTGATGTTGATTGATGCTGATTGATGCTGATTGATGTTGATTGATGCTGATTGATGTTGATTGATATTGATTGATGCTGATTGATATTGATTAATATTGATTGATGTTGATTGATGCTGATTGATGTTGATTGATTTTTATTGATGCTGATTGATGCTGATTGATATTGATTGATGTTGATTGATGCTGATTGATGCTGATTGATGTTGATTGATGCTGATTGATGCTGATTGATGTTGATTGATATTGATTGATGTTGATTGATGCTGATTGATGCTGATTGATGTTGATTGATTTTGATTGATGCTGATTGATGTTGATTGATGTTGATTGATGCTGATTGATGTTGATTGATGCTGATTGATGCTGATTGATATTGATTGATGTTGATTGATGTTGATTGATGCTGACTGATGCTGATTGATGTTGATTTATGCTGATTGATGTTGATTGATGCTGATTGATGCTGATTGATGTTGATTGATGCTGATTGATGTTGATTGATGCTGATTGATGTTGATTGATGCTGATTGATGTTGATTGATATTGATTGATGCTGATTGATATTGATTAATATTGATTGATGTTGATTGATATTGATTGATGTTGATTGATGCTGATTGATGTTGATTGATGTTGATTGATGCTGATTGATGCTGATTGATATTGATTGATGTTGATTGATGTTGATTGATGCTGATTGATGCTGATTGATGTTGATTGATGCTGATTGATGCTGATTGATGTTGATTGATATTGATTGATATTGATTGATATTGATTGATGTTGAGTGATGCTGATTGATGTTGATTGATGCTGATTGATGTTGATTGATATTGATTGATGATGATTGATATTGATTGATGTTGATTGATGCTGATTGATGCTGATTGATGTTGATTGATGCTGATTGATGTTGATTGATATTGATTGATGTTGATTGATGCTGATTGATGCTGATTGATGTTGATTGATGCTGATTGATGTTGATTGATGCTGATTGATATTTATTGATATTGATTGATGTTGATTGATGTTGATTGATGCTGATTGATGTTGATTGATGCTGATTGATGTTGATTGATGCTGATTGATGTTGATCGATATTGATTGATGTTGATTGATGTTGATTGATGTTGATTGATATTTATTGATATTGATTGATGTTGATTGATGTTGATTGATGCTGATTGATGTTGATTGATGCTGATTGATGTTGATTGATGCTGATTGATGTTGATTGATTTTGATTGATGTTGATTGATGTTGATTGATGTTGATTGATATTGATTGATGTTGATTGATGCTGATTGATGCTGATTGATATTGATTGATATTGATTGATGTTGATTGATGCTGATTGATGCTGATTTATGTTGATTTATGCTGATTGATGTTGATTGATGCTGATTGATGTTGATTGATGCTGATTGATGCTGATTGATGCTGATTGATGTTGATTGATGCTGATTGATGTTGATTGATGATGATTGATGTTGATTGATGCTGATTGATGATGATTGATATTGATTGATGTTGATTGATGCTGATTGATGTTGATTGATAATTATTGATATTGATTGATGTTGATTGATGCTGATTGATGCTGATTGATGTTGATTGGTGCTGATTGATGTTGATTGATGCTGATTGATGTTGATTGATGCTGATTGATGCTGATTGATGCTGATTGATGCTGATTGATATTGATTGATATTGATTGATGTTGATTGATGCTGATTGATGCTGATTGATGTTGATTGATGCTGATTGATGTTGATTGATGCTGATTGATGTTGATTGATATTGATTGATGTTGATTGATATTGATTGATGTTGATTGATGCTGATTGATTTTGATTGATGCTGATTGATGCTGATTGATATTGATTGATATTGATTGATGTTGATTGATGCTGATTGATGTTGATTGATGTTGATTGATGCTGATTGATGTTGATTGATGCTGATTGATGTTGATTGATATTGATTGATGTTGATTGATGCTGATTGATGCTGATTGATATTTATTGATATTGATTGATGTTGATTGATGCTGATTGATGCTGATTGATGTTGATTGGTGCTGATTGATGTTGATTGATGCTGATTGATGTTGATTGATGCTGATTGATGCTGATTGATGCTGATTGATGCTGATTGATATTGATTGATATTGATTGATGTTGATTTATGTTGATTGATGCTGATTGATGTTGATTGATGCTGATTGATGTTGATTGATGCTGATTGATGTTGATTGATATTGATTGATGTTGATTGATATTGATTGATGTTGATTGATGCTGATTGATTTTGATTGATGCTGATTGATGTTGATTGATATTGATTGATGTTGATTGATGCTGATTGATGTTGATTGATGTTGATTGATGCTGATTGATGCTGATTGATATTGATTGATATTGATTGATGTTGATTGATGCTGATTGATGCTGATTGATGTTGATTGATGCTGATTGATGCTGATTGATGTTGATTGATATTGATTGATGTTGATTGATATTGATTGATGTTGACTGATGCTGATTGATGTTGATTGATGCTGATTGATGTTGATTGATTTTGATTGATGCTGATTGATATTGATTGATGTTGATTGATGCTGATTGATGCTGATTGATGTTGATTGATGCTGATTGATGTTGATTGATATTGATTGATGTTGATTGATGCTGATTGATGCTGATTGATGTTGATTGATGCTGATTGATGTTGATTGATGCTGATTGATATTTATTGATATTGATTGATGTTGATTGATGTTGATTGATGTTGATTGATGTTGATTGATGCTGATTGATGTTGATTGATGCTGATTGATGTTGATCGATATTGATTGATGTTGATTGATGTTGATTGATATTGATTGATGTTGATTGATGCTGATTGATATTGATTGATATTGATTGATATTGATTGATGTTGATTGATGCTGATTGATGCTGACTGATGTTGATTTATGCTGATTGATGTTGATTGATGCTGATTGATGTTGATTGATGCTGATTGATGCTGATTGATGCTGATTGATGTTGATTGATGCTGATTGATGTTGATTGATGCTGATTGATGTTGATTGATGCTGATTGATGTTGATTGATATTGATTGATGTTGATTGATATTGATTGATGTTGATTGATATTGATTGATGTTGACTGATGCTGATTGATGTTGATTGATGCTGATTGATGTTGATTGATATTGATTGATGCTGATTGATATTGATTGATGTTGATTGATGCTGATTGATGCTGATTGATGTTGATTGATGCTGATTGATGTTGATTGATATTGATTGATGTTGATTGATGCTGATTGATGCTGATTGATGTTGATTGATGCTGATTGATGTTGATTGATGCTGATTGATATTTATTGATATTGATTGATGTTGATTGATGTTGATTGATGCTGATTGATGTTGATTGATGCTGATTGATGTTGATTGATGCTGATTGATGTTGATCGATATTGATTGATGTTGATTGATGTTGATTGATATTGATTGATGTTGATTGATGCTGATTGATGCTGATTGATATTGATTGATATTGATTGATGTTGATTGATGCTGATTGATGCTGACTGATGTTGATTTATGCTGATTGATGTTGATTGATGCTGATTGATGTTGATTGATGCTGATTGATGCTGATTGATGTTGATTGATATTGATTGATGTTCATAGATATTGATTGATGCTGATTGATGTTGATTGATGCTGATTGATGTTGATTGATATTGATTGATGTTGATTGATGATGATTGATGCTGATTGATATTTATTGATATTGATTGATGTTGATTGATGCTGATTGATGCTGATTGATGTTGATTGGTGCTGATTGATGTTGATTGATGCTGATTGATGTTGATTGATGCTGATTGATGTTGATTGATGCTGATTGATGTTGATTGATATTGATTAATGTTGATTGATATTGATTGATATTGATTGATGTTGATTGATGCTGATTGATTTTGATTGATGCTGATTGATGCTGATTGATATTGATTGATATTGATTGATGTTGATTGATGCTGATTGATGTTGATTGATGCTGATTGATGTTGATTGATATTGATTGATGTTCATAGATATTGATTGATGTTGATTGATGTTGATTGATGCTGATTGATGTTGATTGATATTGATTGATGTTGATTGATATTGATTGATGCTGATTGATGCTGATTGATGCTGATTGATGTTGATTGATGCTGATTGATGTTGATTGATTTTGATTGATTTTGATTGATGTTGATTGATGTTGATTGATGCTGATTGATGTTGATTGATGCTGATTGATGCTGATTGATATTGATTGATATTGATTGATGTTGATTGATGCTGATTGATGCTGATTGATGTTGATTTATGCTGATTGATGTTGATTGATGCTGATTGATGCTGATTGATGTTGATTGATGCTGATTGATGTTGATTGATGCTGATTGATGTTGATTGATGCTGATTGATGTTGATTGATATTGATTGATGCTGATTGATATTGATTAATATTGATTGATGTTGATTGATATTGATTGATGTTGATTGATGCTGATTGATGTTGATTGATGTTGATTGATGCTGATTGATGCTGATTGATATTGATTGATATTGATTGATGTTGATTGATGCTGATTGATGCTGATTGATGTTGATTGATGCTGATTGATGCTGATTGATGTTGATTGATATTGATTGATATTGATTGATATTGATTGATGTTGACTGATGCTGATTGATGTTGATTGATGCTGATTGATGTTGATTGATATTGATTGATGCTGATTGATATTGATTGATGTTGATTGATGCTGATTGATGCTGATTGATGTTGATTGATGCTGATTGATGTTGATTGATATTGATTGATGTTGATTGATGCTGATTGATGCTGATTGATGTTGATTGATGCTGATTGATGTTGATTGATGCTGATTGATATTTATTGATATTGATTGATGTTGATTGATGTTGATTGATGCTGATTGATGTTGATTGATGCTGATTGATGTTGATTGATGCTGATTGATGTTGATCGATATTGATTGATGTTGATTGATGTTGATTGATGTTGATTGATGTTGATTGATGCTGATTGATGCTGATTGATATTGATTGATATTGATTGATGTTGATTGATGCTGATTGATGCTGATTGATGTTGATTTATGCTGATTGATGTTGATTGATGCTGATTGATGTTGATTGATGCTGATTGATGCTGATTGATGTTGATTGATGCTGATTGATGTTGATTGATGCTGATTGATGTTGATTGATGCTGATTGATGTTGATTGATTTTGATTGATGTTGATTGATGCTGATTGATGCTGATTGATATTTATTGATATTGATTGATGTTGATTGATGCTGATTGATGCTGATTGATGTTGATTGGTGCTGATTGATGTTGATTGATGTTGATTGATGTTGATTGATGCTGATTGATGCTGATTGATGCTGATTGATGCTGATTGATATTGATTGATATTGATTGATGTTGATTGATGTTGATTGATGCTGATTGATGTTGATTGATGCTGATTGATGTTGATTGATGCTGATTGATGTTGATTGATATTGATTGATGTTGATTGATATTGATTGATGTTGATTGATATTGATTGATGTTGATTGATGCTGATTGATTTTGATTGATGCTGATTGATGCTGATTGATATTGATTGATATTGATTGATGTTGATTGATGCTGATTGATGTTGATTGATGTTGATTGATGCTGATTGATGTTGATTGATGCTGATTGATGTTGATTGATATTGATTGATGTTGATTGATGCTGATTGATGCTGATTGATATTTATTGATATTGATTGATGTTGATTGATGCTGATTGATGCTGATTGATGTTGATTGATGATGATTGATGTTGATTGATGCTGATTGATGTTGATTGATGCTGATTGATGCTGATTGATGCTGATTGATATTGATTGATATTGATTGATGTTGATTGATGTTGATTGATGCTGATTGATGTTGATTGATGCTGATTGATGTTGATTGATGCTGATTGATGTTGATTGATATTGATTGATGTTGATTGATATTGATTGATGTTGATTGATGCTGATTGATTTTGATTGATGCTGATTGATGCTGATTGATATTGATTGATGTTGATTGATGCTGATTGATGCTGATTGATGTTGATTTATGCTGATTGATATTGATTGATGCTGATTGATGCTGATTGATGTTGATTGATGCTGATTGATGTTGATTGATGCTGATTGATGTTGATTGATTTTGATTGATGCTGATTGATATTGATTAATATTGATTGATGTTGATTGATATTGATTGATGTTGATTGATGCTGATTGATGTTGATTGATGTTGATTGATGCTGATTGATGCTGATTGATTTTGATTGATGTTGATTGATGTTGATTGATGCTGATTGATGTTGATTGATATTGATTGATGCTGATTGATATTGATTGATGTTGATTGATGTTGATTGATGATGATTGATGTTGATTGATGCTGATTGATGTTGATTGATATTGATTGATGTTGATTGATGCTGATTGATGCTGATTGATGTTGATTGATGCTGATTGATGTTGATTGATGCTGATTGATGTTGATTGATGCTGATTGATGTTGATTGATGCTGATTGATGTTGATCGATATTGATTGATGTTGATTGATGTTGATTGATGTTGATTGATGTTGATTGATGTTGATTGATGCTGATTGATGCTGATTGATATTGATTGATATTGATTGATGTTGATTGATGCTGATTGATGCTGATTGATGTTGATTTATGCTGATTGATGTTGATTGATGCTGATTGATGTTGTTTGATGCTGATTGATGCTGATTGATGCTGATTGATGTTGATTGATGCTGATTGATGTTGATTGATGCTGATTGATGTTGATTGATGCTGATTGATGTTGATTGATATTGATTGATGTTGATTGATGCTGATTGATGCTGATTGATATTTTTTGATATTGATTGATGTTGATTGATGCTGATTGATGCTGATTGATGTTGATTGGTGCTGATTGATGTTGATTGATGATGATTGATGTTGATTGATGCTGATTGATGCTGATTGATGCTGATTGATGCTGATTGATATTGATTGATATTGATTGATGTTGATTGATGTTGATTGATGCTGATTGATGTTGATTGATGCTGATTGATGTTGATTGATGCTGATTGATGTTGATTGATATTGATTGATGTTGATTGATATTGATTGATGTTGATTGATATTGATTGATGTTGATTGATGCTGATTGATATTGATTGATATTGATTGATGTTGATTGATGCTGATTGATGTTGATTGATGCTGATTGATGTTGATTGATATTGATTGATGTTCATAGATATTGATTGATGTTGATTGATGTTGATTGATGCTGATTGATGTTGATTGATGTTGATTGATATTGATTGATGCTGATTGATGCTGATTGATGCTGATTGATGTTGATTGATGCTGATTGATGTTGATTGATTTTGATTGATGCTGATTGATGTTGATTGATGCTGATTGATGTTGATTGATGTTGATTGATGCTGATTGATGCTGATTGATATTGATTGATATTGATTGATGTTGATTGATGCTGATTGATGCTGATTGATGTTGATTTATGCTGATTGATGTTGATTGATGCAGATTGATGCTGATTGATGTTGATTGATGCTGATTGATGTTGATTGATGCTGATTGATGTTGATTGATGCTGATTGATGTTGATTGATATTGATTGATGCTGATTGATATTGATTAATATTGATTGATGCTGATTGATGTTGATTGATGTTGATTGATGTTGATTGATGTTGATTGATGCTGATTGATGTTGATTGATGCTGATTGATGTTGATTGATGCTGATTGATGTTGATTGATATTGATTGATGTTGATTGATATTGATTGATGTTGATTGATGCTGATTGATTTTGATTGATGCTGATTGATGCTGATTGATATTGATTGATGTTGATTGATGCTGATTGATGCTGATTGATGTTGATTTATGCTGATTGATGTTGATTGATGCTGATTGATGCTGATTGATGTTGATTGATGATGATTGATGTTGATTGATGCTGATTGATGTTGATTGATATTGATTGATGCTGATTGATATTGATTAATATTGATTGATGTTGATTGATATTGATTGATGTTGATTGATGCTGATTGATGTTGATTGATGTTGATTGATGCTGATTGATGCTGATTGATATTGATTGATATTGATTGATGTTGATTGATGATGATTGATGTTGATTGATATTGATTGATGCTGATTGATATTGATTGATGTTGATTGATGCTGATTGATGCTGATTGATGTTGATTGATGCTGATTGATGTTGATTGATATTGATTGATGTTGATTGATGTTGATTGATGCTGATTGATGTTGATTGATGCTGATTGATGTTGATTGATGCTGATTGATGTTGATTGATGCTGATTGATGTTGATTGATGCTGATTGATGTTGATTGATGCTGATTGATGTTGATCGATATTGATTGATGTTGATTGATGTTGATTGATGTTGATTGATATTGATTGATGTTGATTGATGTTGATTGATGCTGATTGATATTGATTGATATTGATTGATGTTGATTGATGCTGATTGATGCTGATTGATGTTGATTTATGCTGATTGATGTTGATTGATGCTGATTGATGTTGTTTGATGCTGATTGATGCTGATTGATGCTGATTGATGTTGATTGATGCTGATTGATGTTGATTGATGCTGATTGATGTTGATTGATGCTGATTGTTGTTGATTGATTTTGATTGATGTTGATTGATGCTGATTGATGCTGATTGATATTTTTTGATATTGATTGATGTTGATTGATGCTGATTGATGCTGATTGATGTTGATTGGTGCTGATTGATGTTGATTGATGCTGATTGATGTTGATTGATGCTGATTGATGCTGATTGATGCTGATTGATGATGATTGATATTGATTGATATTGATTGATGTTGATTGATGTTGATTGATGCTGATTGATGTTGATTGATGCTGATTGATGTTGATTGATGCTGATTGATGTTGATTGATATTGATTGATGTTGATTGATATTGATTGATGTTGATTGATATTGATTGATGTTGATTGATGCTGATTGATATTGATTGATATTGATTGATGTTGATTGATGCTGATTGATGTTGATTGATGCTGATTGATGTTGATTGATATTGATTGATGTTCATAGATATTGATTGATGTTGATTGATGTTGATTGATGCTGATTGATGTTGATTGATGTTGATTGATATTGATTGATGCTGATTGATGCTGATTGATGCTGATTGATGTTGATTGATGCTGATTGATGCTGATTGATATTGATTGATATTGATTGATGTTGATTGATGCTGATTGATGCTGATTGATGTTGATTTATGCTGATTGATGTTGATTGATGCAGATTGATGCTGATTGATGTTGATTGATGCTGATTGATGTTGATTGATGCTGATTGATGTTGATTGATGCTGATTGATGTTGATTGATTTTGATTGATGCTGATTGATATTGATTAATATTGATTGATGTTGATTGATATTGATTGATTTTGATTGATGTTGATTGATGTTGATTGATGTTGATTGATGCTGATTGATGCTGATTGATATTGATTGATATTGATTGATGTTGATTGATGCTGATTGATGCTGATTGATGTTGATTGATGCTGATTGATGCTGATTGATGTTGATTTATGCTGATTGATGTTGATTGATGCTGATTGATGCTGATTGATGTTGATTGATGCTGATTGATGTTGATTGATGCTGATTGATGTTGATTGATATTGATTGATGCTGATTGATTTTGATTAATATTGATTGATGTTGATTGATATTGATTGATGTTGATTGATGCTGATTGATGTTGATTGATGTTGATTGATGCTGATTGATGCTGATTGATATTGATTGATATTGATTGATATTGATTGATGCTGATTGATGTTGATTGATATTGATTGATGCTGATTGATATTGATTGATGTTGATTGATGATGATTGATGATGATTGATGTTGATTGATGATGATTGATGTTGATTGATATTGATTGATGTTGATTGATGCTGATTGATGCTGATTGATGTTGATTGATGCTGATTGATGTTGATTGATGCTGATTGATATTGATTGATGTTGATTGATGTTGATTGATGCTGATTGATGTTGATTGATGCTGATTGATGTTGATTGATGCTGATTGATGTTGATCGATATTGATTGATGTTGATTGATGTTGATTGATGTTGATTGATTTTGATTGATTTTGATTGATGCTGATTGATGCTGATTGATATTGATTGATATTGATTGATGTTGATTGATGCTGATTGATGCTGATTGATGTTGATTTATGCTGATTGATGTTGATTGATGCTGATTGATGTTGTTTGATGCTGATTGATGCTGATTGATGCTGATTGATGTTGATTGATGCTGATTGATGTTGATTGATGCTGATTGATGTTGATTGATATTGATTGATGTTGATTGATGCTGATTGATGCTGATTGATATTTTTTGATATTGATTGATGTTGATTGATGCTGATTGATGCTGATTGATGTTGATTGGTGCTGATTGATGTTGATTGATGCTGATTGATGTTGATTGATGCTGATTGATGCTGATTGATGCTGATTGATGCTGATTGATATTGATTGATATTGATTGATGTTGATTGATGTTGATTGATGCTGATTGATGTTGATTGATGCTGATTGATGTTGATTGATGCTGATTGATGTTGATTGATATTGATTGATGTTGATTGATATTGATTGATGTTGATTGATGCTGATTGATATTGATTGATATTGATTGATGTTGATTGATGCTGATTGATGTTGATTGATGCTGATTGATGTTGATTGATATTGATTGATGTTCATAGATATTGATTGATGTTGATTGATGTTGATTGATGCTGATTGATGTTGATTGATGTTGATTGATATTGATTGATGCTGATTGATGCTGATTGATGCTGATTGATGTTGATTGATGCTGATTGATGTTGATTGATTTTGATTGATGCTGATTGATGTTGATTGATGTTGATTGATGCTGATTGATGTTGATTGATGTTGATTGATGCTGATTGATGCTGATTGATGTTGATTGATATTGATTGATATTGATTGATATTGATTGATGTTGACTGATGCTGATTGATGTTGATTGATGTTGATTGATGTTGATTGATATTGATTGATGCTGATTGATATTGATTGATGTTGATTGATGCTGATTGATGCTGATTGATGTTGATTGATGCTGATTGATGTTGATTGATATTGATTGATGTTGATTGATGCTGATTGATGCTGATTGATGTTGATTGATGCTGATTGATGTTGATTGATGCTGATTGATATTTATTGATATTGATTGATGTTGATTGATGTTGATTGATGCTGATTGATGTTGATTGATGCTGATTGATGTTGATTGATGCTGATTGATGTTGATCGATATTGATTGATGTTGATTGATGTTGATTGATGTTGATTGATATTGATTGATGTTGATTGATGCTGATTGATGCTGATTGATATTGATTGATATTGATTGATGTTGATTGATGCTGATTGATGCTGATTGATGTTGATTTATGCTGATTGATGTTGATTGATGCTGATTGATGTTGATTGATGCTGATTGATGCTGATTGATGCTGATTGATGTTGATTGATGCTGATTGATGTTGATTGATGCTGATTGATGTTGATTGATGCTGATTGATGTTGATTGATATTGATTGATGTTGATTGATGCTGATTGATGCTGATTGATATTTATTGATATTGATTGATGTTGATTGATGCTGATTGATGCTGATTGATGTTGATTGGTGCTGATTGATGTTGTTTGATGCTGATTGATGCTGATTGATGCTGATTGATGTTGATTTATGCTGATTGATGTTGATTGATGCTGATTGATGCTGATTGATGTTGATTGATGCTGATTGATGTTGATTGATGCTGATTGATGTTGATTGATATTGATTGATGCTGATTGATATTGATTAATATTGATTGATGTTGATTGATATTGATTGATGTTGATTGATGCTGATTGATGTTGATTGATGTTGATTGATGCTGATTGATGCTGATTGATATTGATTGATATTGATTGATGTTGATTGATGCTGATTGATGTTGATTGATATTGATTGATGCTGATTGATATTGATTGATGTTGATTGATGCTGATTGATGCTGATTGATGTTGATTGATGCTGATTGATGTTGATTGATATTGATTGATGTTGATTGATGCTGATTGATGCTGATTGATGTTGATTGATGCTGATTGATATTGATTGATGTTGATTGATGTTGATTGATGCTGATTGATGTTGATTGATGCTGATTGATGTTGATTGATGCTGATTGATGTTGATCGATATTGATTGATGTTGATTGATGTTGATTGATGTTGATTGATATTGATTGATGTTGATTGATGCTGATTGATGCTGATTGATATTGATTGATATTGATTGATGTTGATTGATTTTGATTGATGCTGATTGATGTTGATTTATGCTGATTGATGTTGATTGATGCTGATTGATGTTGTTTGATGCTGATTGATGCTGATTGATGCTGATTGATGTTGATTGATGCTGATTGATGTTGATTGATGCTGATTGATGTTGATTGATGCTGATTGATGTTGATTGATATTGATTGATGTTGATTGATGCTGATTTATGCTGATTGATATTTTTTGATATTGATTGATGTTGATTGATGCTGATTGATGCTGATTGATGTTGATTGGTGCTGATTGATGTTGATTGATGCTGATTGATGTTGATTGATGCTGATTGATGCTGATTGATGCTGATTGATGCTGATTGATATTGATTGATATTGATTGATGTTGATTGATGTTGATTGATGCTGATTGATGTTGATTGATGCTGATTGATGTTGATTGATGCTGATTGATGTTGATTGATATTGATTGATGTTGATTGATATTGATTGATGTTGATTGATATTGATTGATGTTGATTGATGCTGATTGATATTGATTGATATTGATTGATGTTGATTGATGCTGATTGATGTTGATTGATGCTGATTGATGTTGATTGATATTGATTGATGTTCATAGATATTGATTGATGTTGATTGATGTTGATTGATGTTGATTGATGTTGATTGATGTTGATTGATATTGATTGATGCTGATTGATGCTGATTGATGCTGATTGATGTTGATTGATGCTGATTGATGTTGATTGATTTTGATTGATGCTGATTGATGTTGATTGATGTTGATTGATGCTGATTGATGTTGATTGATGTTGATTGATGCTGATTGATGCTGATTGATATTGATTGATATTGATTGATGTTGATTGATGCTGATTGATGCTGATTGATGTTGATTTATGATGATTGATGTTGATTGATGCAGATTGATGCTGATTGATGTTGATTGATGCTGATTGATGTTGATTGATGCTGATTGATGTTGATTGATGCTGATTGATGTTGATTGATATTGATTGATGCTGATTGATATTGATTAATATTGATTGATGTTGATTGATATTGATTGATTTTGATTGATGCTGATTGATGTTGATTGATGTTGATTGATGCTGATTGATGCTGATTGATATTGATTGATATTGATTGATGTTGATTGATGCTGATTGATGCTGATTGATGTTGATTGATGTTGATTGATGCTGATTGATGCTGATTGATGTTGATTTATGCTGATTGATGTTGATTGATGCTGATTGATGCTGATTGATGTTGATTGATGCTGATTGATGTTGATTGATGCTGATTGATGTTGATTGATATTGATTGATGCTGATTGATATTGATTAATATTGATTGATGTTGATTGATATTGATTGATGTTGATTGATGCTGATTGATGTTGATTGATGTTGATTGATGCTGATTGATGCTGATTGATATTGATTGATATTGATTGATGTTGATTGATGCTGATTGATGTTGATTGATATTGATTGATGCTGATTGATATTGATTGATGTTGATTGATGCTGATTGATGCTGATTGATGTTGATTGATGCTGATTGATGTTGATTGATATTGATTGATGTTGATTGATGCTGATTGATGCTGATTGATATTTTTTGATATTGATTGATGTTGATTGATGCTGATTGATGCTGATTGATGTTGATTGGTGCTGATTGATGTTGATTGATGCTGATTGATGTTGATTGATGCTGATTGATGCTGATTGATGCTGATTGATGCTGATTGATATTGATTGATATTGATTGATGTTGATTGATGTTGATTGATGCTGATTGATGTTGATTGATGCTGATTGATGTTGATTGATGCTGATTGATGTTGATTGATATTGATTGATGTTGATTGATATTGATTGATGTTGATTGATATTGATTGATGTTGATTGATGCTGATTGATATTGATTGATATTGATTGATGTTGATTGATGCTGATTGATGTTGATTGATGCTGATTGATGTTGATTGATATTGATTGATGTTCATAGATATTGATTGATGTTGATTGATGTTGATTGATGCTGATTGATGTTGATTGATGTTGATTGATATTGATTGATGCTGATTGATGCTGATTGATGCTGATTGATGTTGATTGATGCTGATTGATGTTGATTGATTTTGATTGATGCTGATTGATGTTGATTGATGTTGATTGATGCTGATTGATGTTGATTGATGTTGATTGATGCTGATTGATGCTGATTGATATTGATTGATATTGATTGATGTTGATTGATGCTGATTGATGCTGATTGATGTTGATTTATGCTGATTGATGTTGATTGATGCAGATTGATGCTGATTGATGTTGATTGATGCTGATTGATGTTGATTGATGCTGATTGATGTTGATTGATATTGATTGATGCTGATTGATATTGATTAATATTGATTGATGTTGATTGATATTGATTGATTTTGATTGATGCTGATTGATGTTGATTGATGTTGATTGATGCTGATTGATGCTGATTGATATTGATTGATATTGATTGATGTTGATTGATGCTGATTGATGCTGATTGATGTTGATTGATGCTGATTGAAGCTGATTGATGTTGATTGATATTGATTGATGTTGATTGATATTGATTGATGTTGACTGATGCTGATTGATGTTGATTGATGCTGATTGATGTTGATTGATATTGATTGATGTTGATTGATGTTGATTGATGTTGATTGATATTGATTGATTTTGATTGATGTTGATTGATATTGATTGATGTTGATTGATGTTGATTGATGCTGATTGATGTTGATTGATGTTGATTGATGTTGATTGATGTTGATTGATGCTGATTGATGTTGATTTATGCTGATTGATGTTGATTGATGCTGATTGATGTTGATTGATATTGATTGATATTGATTGATGTTGATTGATATTGATTGATGTTGATTGATGTTGATTGATGCTGATTGATGTTGATTAATGCTGATTGATGTTGATTGATGTTGATTGATTGATGCAGTGTGTGTGTCGGATCTTCAGAGTGTGTGTCGGGGCTTCAGAGTGTGTGTCGAAGCTTCAGAATGTGTGTCGGAACTTCAGAGTGTGTGTCGGAACTTCAGAGTGTGTGTCGGGGCTTCAGTGTGTGTGTCGGAACTTCAGAGTGTGTGTCGGAACTTCAGAGTGTGTGTCGGGGCTTCAGTGTGTGTGTCGGAGCTTCAGAGTGTGTGTCGGGGCTTCAGTGTGTGTGTCGGAACTTCAGAGTGTGTGTCGGAGCTTCAGAGTGTGTGTCGGGGCTTCAGAGTGTGTGTCGGGGCTTCAGAGTGTGTGTCGGAGCTTCAGAGTGTGTGTCGGAGCTTCAGAGTGTGTGTCGGATCTTCAGAGTGTGTGTCGGAGCTTCAGAGTGTGTGTCGGAGCTTCAGTGTGTGTGTCGGAGCTTCAGAGTGTGTGTCGGGGCTTCAGAGTGTGTGTCGGGGCTTCAGAGTGTGTGTCGGAGCTTCAGAGTGTGTGTCGGGGCTTCAGTCACATGTGTTTAAGCCATGTGACTGTTCAGTAGGTAGAAACTAGATTGTAGTTCATCTCGTTGACCTCTTGATGGCGCCAGAGAATAAATTATTCGGTTCCGGTTCCGGTACTCATTCATGGATCTCCGATGCACCGGCGGGAATAAACTGAGATGAAGCGTTTGTAGGATTGAAACATGATCCAGAAATAATCTATTTATCTCCTCAACACATTCAGGACGTCCAAGATAAAAAACGTCATGAGTGACAGACAGTCAAACAGTCGCCTTTGTGTGTAGGACACTTAGTCACCCACCTCCGAGGGTCTAGTCACGCCGTGACGTGAAGGATGTCTGGAGATGGTTATAATCCTGGCCGTTTGGGAAGAATGCGCAAAAACTGAATAAGACATTAAAATCCAGCACATTAAAAAAATTATAGTATTAACCATTAAAACAGCACAAAGATGAAGACCTCCACGTTTCGCCAAGAAAGGCTCCTTTAGAAGGAAGAGTTTAGGGTTAGGGCGAGTTTTAGGGTCAGTTTTAGGGTCAGTTTTAGGGTTAGTTTTAAGGCTAGTTTTAGGGTGAGTTTGGGGGTCAGTTTTAGGGTTAGTTTTAGGGTTAGTTTTAGGGTGAGTTTTAGGCTTAGTTTTAAGGCTAGTTTTAGGGTGAGTTTTGGGGTCAGTTTTTGGGGCTAGTTTTAGGGTTAGTTTTAGGGTATGTTTTAGGGTTAGTTTTAGGGTCAGTTTTAGGGTCAGTTTTTCGGTCAGTTTTAGGGTTAGTTTTAGGGTTAGTTTTAAGGCTAATTTTAGGGTGAGTTTTGGGGTCAGTTTTAGGGTTAGTTTTAGGGTGAGATTTAGGGTTAGTTTTAGGGTGAGTTTTAGGGTTAGTTTTAGGGTAAGTTTTAGGGTTAGTTTTAGGGTTGGTTTTAAGGCTAGTTTTAGGGTGAGTTTGGGGGTAAGTTTTAGGGATAGTTTTAGGGTTAGTTTTAGGGTTAGTTTTAGGGTTAGTTTTAGGGTCAGTTTTAGGGTCGGTTTTAGGGTTAGCTTTAGGGTTAGTTTTAAGGCTAGTTTTAGGGTGAGTTTTGGGGTCAGTTTTAGGGTTACTTTTAGGGTTAGTTTTAGCGTTAGTTTTAGGGTCAGTTTTAGGGTTAGTTTTAGGGTTAGTTTTAGGGTTAGTTTTAGGGTCACTTTTACGGTCAGTTTTAGGGTTAGTTTTAGGGCTAGTTTTAGGGTGAGTTTTGAGGTCAGTTTTAGGGTTAGTTTTAGGGTCACTTTTACGGTCAGTTTTAGGGTTAGTTTTAGGGTTAGTTTTAGGGTTAGTTTTAGGTTTAGTTTTAGGGTTAACTATAGGGTTAGTTCCAGGGCTAGTTTTAGGGCTAGTTTTAGGGTTAACTTTAGGGTTAGTTTTAGGGTTAGTTTTAGGGTGAGTTTTAGGGTTAGTTTTAGGGCTAGTTTTAGGGTTAGTTTTAGGTTTAGTTTTAGGGTTAGTTTTCGGGTTAGTTTTAAGACTAGTTTTAGGGTTAGTTTTAAGGCTAGTTTTAGGGTGAGTTTTAGGGTCAGTTTTAGGGCTAGTTTTAGGGTTAGTTTTAGGGTGAGTTTTAGGGTTAGTTTTAGGGTCAGTTTTAGGGTTCGTTTTAGGGTTAGTTTTACGGCTAGTTTTAGGGTGAGTTTTGGGGTCAGTTTTAGGGTTAGTTTTAGGGTTAGTTTTAGGGTTAGTTTTAGGGTCAGTTTTAGGGTTAGTCTTAGGGTCAGTTTTAGGGTCGGTTTTAGGGTTAGTTTTAGGGTTAGTTTTAAGGCTAGTTTTAGGGTGAGTTTTAGGGTTAGTTTTCGGATTAGTTTTAGGGTCAGTTTTAGGGTTAGTTTTAGGGTGAGTTTTAGGGTTAGTTTTTGGGTCACTTTTACGGTCAGTTTTAGGGTTAGTTTTAGGGCTAGTTTTAGGGTGAGTTTTGAGGTCAGTTTTAGGGTTAGTTTTAGGGTTAGTTTTAGGGCTAGTTTTAGGGTTAGTTTTAGGTTTAGTTTTAGGGTTAACTATAGGGTTAGTTCCAGGGCTAGTTTTAGGACTAGTTTTAGGGTTAACTTTAGGGTTAGTTTTAGGGTTAGTTTTAGGGTGAGTTTTAGAGTTAGTTTTAGGTTTAGTTTTAGGGCTAGTTTTAGGGTTAGTTTTAGGTTCAGTTTTAGGGTTAGTTTTAGGTTCAGTTTTAGGGTTAGTTTTCGGGTTAGTTTTAGGGTTCGTTTTAGGGTTAGTTTTAAGGCTAGTTTTAGGGTGAGTTTTGGGGTCAGTTTTAGGGTTAGTTTTAGGGTTAGTTTTAGGGTTAGTTTTAGGGTCAGTTTTAGGGTTAGTTTTAGGGTTAGTTTTAGGGCTAGTTTTAGGGTTAGTTTTAAGGCTAGTTTTAGGGTGAGTTTTGGGGTCAGTTTTAGGGTCAGTTTTGGGTGAGTTTTAGGGTTAGTTTTAAGGGCAGTTTTAGGGTGAGTTTTGGGGTCAGTTTTTGGGGCTAGTTTTAGGGTTAGTTTTAGGGTAAGTTTTAGGGTTAGTTTTAGGGTCAGTTTTAGGGTCAGTTTTTCGGTCAGTTTTAGGGTTAGTTTTAGGGTTAGTTTTAGAGCTAGTTTTAAGGCTAGTTTTAGGGTGAGTTTTGGGGTCAGTTTTAGGGTTAGTTTTAGGGTGAGTTTTAGGGTTAGTTTTTTGGCTAGTTTTAGGGTGAGTTTTGGGGTCAGTTTTTGGGGCTAGTTTTAGGGTTAGTTTTAGGGTATGTTTTAGGGTTAGTTTTAGGGTCAGTTTTAGGGTCAGTTTTTCGGTCAGTTTTAGGGTTATTTTTACGGTTAGTTTTAGGGTTAGTTTTAGGGTTAGTTTTAAGGCTAGTTTTAGGGTGAGTTTTGGGGTCAGTTTTAGGGTTAGTTTTAGGGTGAGTTTTAGGGTTAGTTTTAAGGCTAGTTTTAGGGTCAGTTTTGCGGTCAGTTTTTGGGGCTAGTTTTAGGGTTAGTTTTAGGGTATGTTTTAGGGTTAGTTTTAGGGTCAGTTTTAGGTCAGTTTTTCGGTCAGTTTTAGGGTTAGTTTTAGGGTTAGTTTTAGGGTGAGTTTTAGGGTTAGTTTTAAGGCTAGTTTTAGGGTGAGTTTTGTGGTCAGTTTTAGGGTTAGTTTTAGGGTTAGTTTTAGGGTTAGTTTTAGGGTGAGTTTTAGGGTTAGTTTTAGGGTCAGTTTTAGGGCTAGTTTTAGGGTTAGTTTTAAGGCTAGTTTTTGGGTGAGTTTTTGGGTCAGTTTTAGGGTTAGTTTTAGGGTTAGTTTTAGGGCTAGTTTTAGGGTTACCTTTAGGGTTAACTTTAGGGTTAGTTTTAGGGTTAGTTTTAGGGTGAGTTTTCGAGTTAGTTTTAGGTTTAGTTTTAGGGCTAGTTTTAGGGTTAGTTTTAGGGATAGTTTTAGGGTTAACTTTAGGGCTAGTTTTAGGGCTAGTTTTAGGGTTAACTTTAGGGTTAGTTTTAGGGCTAGTTTTAGGGCTAGTTTTAGGGTTAACTTTAGGGTTAGTTTTAGGGCTAGTTTTAGGGCTAGTTTTAGGGTTAACTTTCGGGTTAGTTTTAGGGTTAGTTTTAGGGTTAGTTTTAGGGCTAGTTTTAGGGTTAACTTTAGGGTTAGTTTTAGGGTTAGTTTTAGGGCTAGTTTTAGGGCTAGTTTTAGGGTTAACTTTAGGGTTAGTTTTAGGGTTAGTTTTAGGGCTAGTTTTAGGGTTCGGGTTAGCGTTAGCCTGAAATGACAGATGATAAATGGACCTGCTGCTTTAAGAACATGACAGTTTGTCTACTCGTTGTTACAAAGTCCTGAATGTTTCCTTTATGCTGATGATATCCTGCTTTTTATCCTTAAAATCTATTTCAAAAATTGACTCAAAGGTTAAAACTTCAATTCATTTGTGTGACTAAATGAAGTCGACATTAACGACTGTTGTTGATGAGTGATCTGACGTCATTGGGTCATTCTCTTTTTAAAGGTTTCAACATGATGGGCATCATTATGAGATTCATTCGTCACACAAAGCACAGTTCTTAAACACCATGGTGTGTATTTAGAGGAGTTTTTCTCAGCTTCACCTTCTCGCCACTGTTTTCACATGAAACGTGTGACACAACAACACGTGTGAAAAGTCACCAATGAATAAATGACAAGGACACCAGGACGGAACTGATGAAGGTTTTATTAACGGTGAAAGCCATCAAGCAGTCAGCCGACTAGAACACTCTGGTGGTGAACGGTGGTGAACATTGTGAGCAGACACACAGAGACGTGAAGCAGAGAGTCCATCGGTCAGGACTGGGAACACTGGCTTCTCCTCAGTGTCTCTGAGACTGGAGTCTGGGAGCCCTGGGTGGCTTCACAGGTGACGGAGCCCACCTTCCTCCACTGGTCTGCAGGGAGCCTCAGGGTGCTGCTCCAGCTGTAGTGGCCGTCCTTCTCCAGCACACCGGGGCTCCGGCTGCCCCCCCAGCTGCTGCTGCCGCCATCCACCTTCCAGGACAGACTCCAGTCTGAGGGGAAGCCCTTGTGGGCCATGCACAGGAGCGTGGCTGTCCCCTGCTGCAGCTCCTGGCCAGAGGGGGGCAGCACCGTCAGGGTGGGACGGACGTCACCTAGGAGACACCAACCAACCATCAGCAGCAGACTCTGGGACACCTGGACAGTGTGACGCTGGACGTTCTCCTTGAAGGACTTTCTGACAGATGTTTCTCTGCTCCAGCAGTCACCCCCCCACACATGCTTTCACTTCCTGTGATGAAGACTCTCATGCACATCAGCACCGAGACCATCGTCACCACCAGGAGCTGAAAGCCATCAGACCACACCGGAGAGACACGTCCACCTCTGTCCTCTCCACCACAGGACCGGAACGTGTTGGGGGACACGAACACAAAGACACCACCTGACCTGGAGACGGTCACATGGTCCTCCTGTGGAGTCACCATCAGCACCAGACGCTCCTGAAGATTATTAATCACTACAGAACACGTGAAACTCTGAAGACATTGTCTTCATACACCGGGTTCCATTTGAACCCTAATCAATAGTTTTCAGCAGGAGGAAACTGATCAGTCAGTCTGGTAAACATTTGTAGGACAAATAGCTGAATGTTTTCTCTCTTCAAACAGTTTGATTGAGTTTGAAGAGACGTCTGGAGCTGCTGGGAGTCACCTCCGTGATGAAAGAGGACAAACGTGGAAACTAAAAGGCTCGGCTTCAGGTAGACGTGTTGATCTGCCTCCAACACCCAAAGCTGCGTTCAGAAGTTGACTTTCCATCATTGAGTTTAGTGACAGAGAAGAAACTTACGTCCAACATCCAGCCTGGTTCCTCCGCCGAACGGGAACCACAGTGATCCAGCGTCGTTGAAGCGCCGTACAAAAACCTGTGACTGTAGAGACATGGCTCTCTGACTCCAACCAGCAGACTGGAGGAACTGGGGTCTGTCACTGATATGAAAAGTGGTAAAACCACAACACACACGTGGATTTAGACGTCTGATTCATCCCTGACACCACAAAGAAAGAAAAAGTGTGGCTTTATTCTCTCCAAATGAACCTGTGTGTCGGTGAGTTCTACAACCAACGCGTCTGATGGTCCGACGCAAGAGAAGCCCGTCGAAAGAGGAAACAACAGGACTGTGTGTTTCCACTGTGTGAGAGGATGAAACGATCACTCATAACCAGTAGGACCATGATGCACTGCTCCCACCATCACGCTGCAGGACACCAGAGCACCTCAGCCGTGACGCTTAACACTGTTTCTGTGGTGATTCTGCTCCAACTGGAGACCTGTGACTCAGAATGAAGACAAACTGGTCTGAACTGGTTCTTGTCTGGTTCTGCATCAGTTCTGTGGTGACGTGATTGGTACATTGATGTGCAGCAGGATGGGGGTGGCCCAGGTCCCTGCTGGACTCAGAGAATTTCCATAGAGAGCCACTTTGCATCAGCAGCACCGCTCCAGTGCTCTGGGAGAGTTTATAGACAGCTGGACCCTGGAGGACCCACAGCCGTCCTTCATCACAGCAGAAGGCACACGATGGTCTCCATCACCAACACCAGAGTGACCTCCGTCCTCATCTGGACCCTCCTCTGCTGCTGCTTCACAGGTAAAGTCCAGAGCATCCAACTGGTGTCCTCCATCCGCATCCATCCTCTGAAAGGAAGACACTAAACCATGATGCTATGTGTGTGTGTGTGTGTGTGTGTGTGTGTGTGTGTGTGTGTGTATGTCCTCAGAGTCCAGAGGACAGGTCATAGTGACTCAGTCTGCAGCAGTGAGCTTTGCTCCAGGAGACTCCGTCTCCATCACCTGTAGGACCAGCAGTGATGTTTATGATGGTAACCGTTTACACTGGTACCAGCAGAGAGATGGAGAACCTCCTAAACTTCTGATCTACAGGACTTCTAATAGACAACCAGGGGTTCCAGATCGTTTCACAGGCAGTGGATCAAACTCTGACTTCACTCTGACCATCAGTGGAGTCCAGGCTGGAGACGCAGCGGTTTACTACTGTCAGAGTTTCCACGTTATCAACAATCAGTTTGTGTTCACACAGTGAAAAACCACCGTACAAAAAACCCTGTCAGACTGAACAGGAAGTGAAGTGACTGCTGCAGCTGGAAGCTGCAGAGACTGAAACACTTGACTGAACATGAACACCATCCAGACGAGCTCAGGGACAACACATGATCTTCATCACAGCTTCTCCCATCACTTCACATCCCAGAAGAGTCAGGAGAAATGTCCTGGTCCTGTTCTCTGAACGTTACAATGGTCTCCCTTCTAGAGACATGAACTGGGAAACTTTGTGTCCATCAGGAAGGAACCATCAGGCCCATACCGGACCAGTTCCCTGAGTGTTTGAGGGGTTCACCGATGGACCGGCACCTGAAGATCCCAACAAGAACAAGAGTCGATCAGTGCTCCACAGAGTTGGAAATCCGGTTGAGGATATCGTAACTGAACGTCCGATTGGCACCAGTGACCACGCGTGTGTGAAATAAAGAACATGACAAGGCAGGTTTCTCCAGAATCTCCAACGCACCGGCTGGAATGAACCAGATGAAGACGTTAACCCTTTGATGCACGCACCACAAAAGCCTTGGTCAAGATTTTTGTCTCAGGTGTTTCTACTCTTCTGAGGACGTGAAAAACAAAGTTCAACTTTTTTTTTTTCAAAAATATTTTTTTCATGAAGTTACAAACATGTCCATTCCAGTATCTACACTCACCTGAGCACCCAACATAAAGGATGATTGATTGATTGATTGATTGATTGATTGATTGATTGATTGATTGATTGATTGATTGATTGATTGATTTGTCTATCTCTTTATTCAGTTTTTTTGTTTTTGGACATGTTAATATAACAGACTTCACTCCTTCATCACATGTACTACACCAACAACAACATCCCATAATAAAGGGCTGACGGGTAGAAGACATTAGGTTTGTGAGATTCCCCCAGAACCAACATCTGTCATTACAACACGTCACCCGTTGTGTTCTGACAGACGTTCATTCCCTTGTCCACTCCAGATGTTAGCCTTACCCTAGAGCAGAACCGTGTTCACATTGTTCAGGAACAACTAGGTTTGTTCACATCAGAGATGTCAGACAGGAAGTTGACCTCACCAGTGTTCTCCACAAGAACACAATGATCACATGAACCTCTTTCAGCAGACAGACAGAGTTGATCCAAGAATTAACCCGTTTGTCACACTTTAACAGTTACACATGTTATTATACTGTTATTATACTGTTATTATACTGTCAACAGATATCAATGTGATCTTTAAGGTCTCAAACTGAATGTTATCCCTCTGGTGAGGTCAACTTCCTGTTTGACCATCTCTGATGTGAACAACCCTTGTTGTTCCAGGAAGAATGTAAACATGGTTATACTATTGGTTTTATCTGGGACGAGGCTAATATCTGGAAGTGGATAAGGGTATGAACAGTGGTCAAAATCCAACGGGTGACGTGTTGTAATGAGAGATGTTTGTGGATTCTGGGGGAATCTCACAAACCTAATGTCTTCTACCCGTCAGCCCTTTATTATGGGATGTTGTTGTTGGTGTTGTACATGTGATGAAGGAGTGAAGTCTGTTATATTAACATGTCTGAAAAAATAAAGTAAAGAAACTAAACTAAACACTGATATTTTAATTTCACGACGGCAGCTTCACCTTCTCACCACTGTTTTCACATGAAACGTGTGACAGAGAACAACACGTGTGAAAAGTCACCAGTGAATAAATGACAAGGACACCAGGACGGAACTGATGAAGGTTTCATTAACGGTGAAAGCCATCAAGAGTCAGCAGACTAGAACACTCTGGGGGGGGACACCTGGACTGTGTGACGCTGGACGTTCTCCTTGAAGGACTTTCTGACAGATGTTTCTCTGCTCCAGCAGTCACCCCCCCACACATGCTTTCACTTCCTGTGATGAAGACTCTCATGCACATCAGCACCGAGACCATCGTCACCACCAGGAGCTGAAAGCCATCAGACCACACCGGAGAGACACGTCCACCTCTGTCCTCTCCACCACAGGACCGGAACGTGTTGGGGGACACGAACACAAAGACACCACCTGACCTGGAGACGGTCACATGGTCCTCCTGTGGAGTCACCATCAGCACCAGACGCTCCTAAAGATTATTAATCACTACAGAACACGCGAAACTCTGAAGACATTGTCTTCATACACCGGGTTCCATTTGAACCCTAATCAATAGTTTTCAGCAGGAGGAAACTGATCAATCATTTTCAGATCAGGATTCCCACGAAATCATAATTTATACTATTAAGACAATAATTATATCAATTATTATATTAGAGCTTTACTGTTTATGTGATGAGCAGCACTGTAGCACAGGGGGCGGTGCTGTCGCTGCACAATAGAATGTATAGTATAATATAATAGTACAATATAATATTAGAATATTATAGTTTAATATAATAGTATAATATAATAGTATAATATAATATTAGAATATTATAGTTTAATATAATAGTATAATATAATAGTATAATATAATATTAGAATATTATAGTTTAATATAATAGTATAATATAATAGTATAATATAATATTAGAATATTATAGTTTAATATAATAGTATAATATAATAGTATAATATAATATTAGAATATTATAGTTTAATATAATAGTATAATATAATAGTATAATATAATATTAGAATATTATAGTTTAATATAATAGTATAATATAATAGTATAATATAATATTAGAATATTATAGTTTAATATAATAGTATAATATAATAGTATAATATAATATTAGAATATTATAGTTTAATATAATAGTATAATATAATAGTATAATATAATATTAGAATATTATAGTTTAATATAATAGTATAATATAATAGTATAATATAATATTAGAATATTATAGTTTAATATAATAGTATAATATAATATTAGAATATTATAGTTTATTATAATAGTATAATTTAATAGTATAATATAATATTAGAATATTATAGTTTAATAGTATAATTTAATAGTATAATCTGGTAGTATAATATTATAGTACAATATAATAGTACAAGATAATAGTATAATATAATAGTATAGTATAATAGTATAATATAATATAATATAATATAATAGTATAGTATAATAGTATAGTATAATAGTATAATAGTATAATATAATAGCATAGTATGATAGGATAATATAATAGTATAATATAATAGTATAATATAATATAATATAATCGTATAGTATAATAGTATAATATAATAGTATAATATAATATAATATAATAGTATAGTATAGTATAATAGTATAATATCTTCTTCTTCTTTTCCTTTCGGCTTTTCCCTTCAGGGGTCGCCACAGCGAATCAATTGCCTCCATCTAACCCTGTCCTATGCATCCTCTTCTCTCAAGTATAATAGTATAATATAATAGTATAGTATATTAGTATCACATAATATAATAGTATAGTATAATAGTATAATAGTATAGTATATTAGTATAATATAATATAGTAGTATAATATAATAGTATAATATAATAGTATAGTATATTAGTATAATATAATATAATAGTATAATATAATAGTATAATATAATAGTATAGTATATTAGTATAATATAATATAATAGTATAATATAATAGTATAATATAATAGTATAATATAATAGTATAATATAATAGTATAGTATATTAGTATAATATAATATAGTAGTATAATATAATAGTATAATATAATAGTATAGTATATTAGTATAATATAATATAATAGTATAGTATAATAGTATAGTATAATAGTATAATAGTATAGTATATTGGTATAATATAATAGTATAGTATAATAGTATAATATAATAGTATAGTATATTAGTATAATATAATATAATATAATAGTATACTATAATAGTATAATATAATAGTATAGTATATTAGTATAATATAATATAATAGCATAGTATAACAGTATAATATAATCTTCTTCTTCTCCTTTGGGCTTTTCCCTTCAGGGGTCGCCACAGCGAATCAACCGCCTCCATCTAACCCTGTCTTCTTCATCCTCTTCTCTCACACCAACTACCTTCATGTCCTCTTTCACTACATCCATAAACCTCCTCTTTGGTCTTCCTCTAGGCCTCCTGCCTGGCAGTTCAAAACTCAGCATCCTTCTACCAATATATTCACTATCTGTCCTCTGGACATGTCCAAACCATCTCAGTCTGGCCTCTCTGACTTTATCTCCAAAACCTCTAACATGTGCTGTCCCTCTGATGTACTCATTCCTGATCCTATCCTTCCTGGTCACTCCCAGAGAGAACCTCAGCATCTTCATCTCTGCTACCTCCAGCTCTGTCTCCTGTCTTTTCCTCAGTGACACTGTCTCTAGACCAAACAACATCGCTGGTCTCACCACAGTTTTGGACACCTTTCCTTTCATTTTAGCTGAAACTCTTCTATCACACATCACACCTGACACTTTTCTCCACCCATTCCATCCTGCCTGGACACGTTTCTTCACCTCTTTTCCCCACTCTCCATTGCTCTGGACTGTTGACCCTAAGTACTTCAAATCCTCCACCTTCTTGATCTCTTCTCCCTGTAACCTCACTCTTCCACTTGGGTCCCTCTCATTCACACACATGTACTCTGTCTTACTGCGGCTAACCTTCATCCCTCTCCTTTCCAGGACAAACCTCCACCTCTCTAGCTTCTCCTCCACCTGTTCCCTACTCTCACTGCAGATCACAATGTCATCTGCAAACATCATAGTCCATGGAGATTCCTGTCTAACCTCGTCTGTCAGCCTGTCCATCACCATAGCAACAAGAAGGGGCTCAGAGCTGATCCCTGATGCAGTCCCACCTCCACCTTG
>JABVMC010000080.1:55000-82451 GCA_013358685.1 Antennarius maculatus | reverse complement strand
TGTTGGGTTAGGGTTAGGGTGTCGGGGACCTCAGCCCTGGATTCTCACTAACAAACTGCTGAACTTCTCTTCAGACCAGTTCGTCTCATCATTGAAGACACACCTCTCTTCCGAGCTAAAGAACCAATGAAGGCTTAGTTCAGAGCAAAACCCTAACCCCCCTCCAGGTGGTGCTAGAGAGAGATGGACAGACAGAAAGGGGGAGGGAGCCAGCGGGGGGGGGGGGGATACAGAGGGGGGAGCGTGGGTGTGTGTTTGAGGTAAATATTAACTCTAGTCTAAAGTCCATCGTCTCCCGGCGCTCTAGAGGGGGTTACCACAGTCCCTGTCGTGACCTCTTGACCTCCCGGTCGTCTCCTCTGGTCCAGAAGCCCAAATACAAGCAATGATGCCCGTAGTCAGAAGCCCCGCCCCCACCAGAAGGTGTGTGTGTGTCTATTGTGGGTGTGGTCTCCAGAAGGTGACGATGGGCCATTGGGTACCAAACCAGAGACCGCTGGACGTCCAGAACCCCCCAGGGGTCATTGTCTCCTCACCCCCAGATGGACCAGCTGGTGCAGAGAAACCAGCTCAGGCTCCACTGGTTCATCAATATTATTGACTGTTCAGCCTTTGATAGAGAAGTGATCAGGATTTCTCCTGTGGTGATCAACTGATTGGAAGTCAATAGATTTCAGAATAAACCTCATCAATCACTGGAATCAGGTTTTACTATTTTTTCATTCTAAAATAATTTAGTTCACAGAGATGTTGATTATTGATTAAAGGTTGTTTATTGTCTGTAGTGATTGATTATTATTATTACAGCCGTTCTGGAGTTATTAACGGTTCTCCAGCAGGTGAAGGTCCGTTTAAGTCAGTCTGTGGTTGGAGAGGCTAGGGTTAGGCTGAGAGTTAGGCTAATCCTAACTCTCAGCCTAACTTTAATCCTAACTCTAACTGCTGCTCTAGAGTGCCGCTGTGTGGGCGGAGCTATGAAACATTACCTTCCTTTATCCACACAGAGCTCTACTGGAGGCGTTCACCTGTTGGCACCTGGTGACACGTCACTGCCTTTGTTTACAACTGTTGTTTGTTTGTTTGTTTGTTCAGAGGGGTGAATTCCACAGGATGAGTGTCCGTGAAACCTGGACAGGTTGGTGCACCTGTGGGCAGGTCTGGGGTCAGGTAACGGTGGGCGGGTCTGGGGTCAGGCAGTGGGCGGGTCTGGGGTCAGGCAGTGGGCGGGTCTGGGGTCAGGTAACGGTGGGCGGGTCTGGGGTCAGGCAGTGGGCGGGTCTGGGGTCAGGTTAACGGTGGGCGGGTCTGGGGTCAGGCAGTGGGCGGGTCTGGGGTCAGGTAACGGTGGGCGGGTCTGGGGTCAGGCAGTGGGCGGGTCTGGGGTCAGGTAACGGTGGGCGGGTCTGGGGTCAGGCAACAGTGGGCAGGTCTGGGGTCAGGTAACAGTGGGCGGGTCTGGGGTCAGGCAGTGGGCGGGTCTGGGGTCAGGTAACAGTGGGCAGGTCTGGGGTCAGGTAACAGTGGGCAGGTCTGGGGTCAGGCAACAGTGGGCGGGTCTGGGGTCAGGTAACAGTGGGCGGGTCTGGGGTCAGGCAGAGGGCGGGTCTTGGGTCAGGCCGTGGGCGAGGCCGGTTCTCCTGAGGGCTCTTCTCCTGGGCTCTTGAGTCTTGAGGACTCTAGAGCCTCGGAGCGTTTCTGGTCGGGGTGGGGGGGTAGGGGGATTGTGATGTCACGGCCCGTCAGAACAGAACCTCCTTTGTGTCTGTGGCTCCGCCCCCCCGCTCAGCGGACTCCGGAGCGTCACCCCGACCCCACGGCCTCTGTACCAGAACACAGCTGTCACCGTTACCTCATGAGGGGGTGGCGCAAGAGGCAGGCAAACAACCGGGGAGGGGGGGGGGCAGAGAGACAGAGAGAGAGAGATCAGAGGGGGAGGCAGGGGGAGGGAGACCTGCGGGGGGGTGGACTCCTGCTCCATCGATCCACAGACTCACCGGCCGTCGGTCTGGGATCAGTCGGTGTTTCGGTACCGGAGGGACCGTCGGGGTGAAGATGCTACCGGACTGTTTGGTACGGTAAGACCGTGACGGTTGGGTGTCGTTGGGGTTACAGTTCATGGGGGTCCCAGCTGCCCCTCCCCCGAGAAAAGAGCTCGTGCAGATAGACGCATCGACCCGCGAGGGACGAGGCGCACTTTGACTCGCGCGGAGCGAAAACAAGAACAAGAAGAACCGAACCGTTCGACCGGGTGTTCGGTCCGGTGGGGGGCGGGGGGGGGTCATCATCATCATCATCATCATCATCACACTTCAGACTACTCACTAAGACATGAAAACATGTGGATCCATTAGGCTGTGTGTGTGTGTGTGTGTGTGTGTGTGTGTGTGTGTGTGTGTGTGTGTGGAGGGACATCTTCAATTATGAATTTAAATAAATGGTTAAACCACCTTAAGTTCAGACCAGCTGATGGACAAAAGCTCCGCCCCTCTGAAGCTCAACCAATGGAAGAGCACGGTTTAGAAAAACATTTCAAATCACTGAATTCAATTCTGACGCTTGATTGGATGGAACCATTTCATTTAAATTTAGGACTAAAAAGTCCAGAACAGATCACCATAGCAACCATCACTATCGCAACCATCACCATAACGACAATCCATAATATTAATCAACACGGCTGGTCGGACATCGTCATCACCACACGCTGACATCATCACCACACGCTGACATCGTCATCACCACACGCTGACATCGTCATCATCACACGCTGACATCGTCATCACCACACGCTGACATCGTCATCACCACACGCTGACATCGTCATCACCACACGCTGACATCATCACCACACGCTGACATCGTCATCACCACACGCTGACATCGTCATCACCACACGCTGACATCGTCATCACCACACGCTGACATCATCATCACACGCTGACATCGTCATCACCACACGCTGACATCATCATCATCACACGCTGACATCGTCATCACCACACGCTGACATCGTCATCACCACACGCTGACATCGTCATCATCACACGCTGACATCGTCATCACCACACGCTGACATCGTCATCACTACACGCTGACATCGTCATCACCACACGCTGACATCGTCATCATCACACGCTGACATCGTCATCACCACACGCTGACATCGTCATCACCACACGCTGACATCGTCATCATCACACGCTGACATCGTCATCATCACACGCTGACATCGTCATCACCACACGCTGACATCGTCATCACCACACGCTGACATCATCACCACACGCTGACATCGTCATCACCACACGCTGACATCGTCATCACCACACGCTGACATCGTCATCACCACACGCTGACATCGTCATCACCACACGCTGACATCGTCATCACCACACGCTGACATCATCATCACCACACGCTGACATCGTCATCACCACACGCTGACATCGTCATCACCACACGCTGACATCGTCATCACCACACGCTGACATCATCACCACACGCTGACATCATCATCACACGCTGACATCATCATCACCACACGCTGACATCGTCATCACCACACGCTGACATCGTCATCACCACACGCTGACATCGTCATCACCACACGCTGACATCATCACCACACGCTGACATCGTCATCACCACACGCTGACATCATCATCACACGCTGACATCGTCATCACACGCTGACATCATCATCACACGCTGACATCATCACCACACGCTGACATCATCATCACACGCTGACATCATCACCACACGCTGACATCGTCATCACCACACGCTGACATCGTCATCACCACACGCTGACATCATCACCACACGCTGACATCGTCATCACCACACGCTGACATCATCATCACACGCTGACATCATCACCACACGCTGACATCATCATCACACGCTGACATCATCACCACACGCTGACATCATCATCACACGCTGACATCATCACCACACGCTGACATCGTCATCACCACACGCTGACATCGTCATCACCACACGCTGACATCGTCATCACCACACGCTGACATCATCACCACACGCTGACATCATCATCACACGCTGACATCATCATCACCACACGCTGACATCGTCATCACCACACGCTGACATCGTCATCACCACACGCTGACATCGTCATCACCACACGCTGACATCATCACCACACGCTGACATCGTCATCACCACACGCTGACATCATCATCACACGCTGACATCGTCATCACACGCTGACATCATCATCACACGCTGACATCATCACCACACGCTGACATCGTCATCACCACACGCTGACATCGTCATCATCACACGCTGACATCGTCATCATCACACGCTGACATCATCACCACACGCTGACATCATCACCACACGCTGACATCGTCATCACCACACGCTGACATCGTCATCATCACACGCTGACATCATCACCACACGCTGACATCATCATCATCACACGCTGACATCATCATCATCACACGCTGACATCATCATCACCACACGCTGACATCATCATCATCACACGCTGACATCATCATCATCACACGCTGACATCGTCATCACCACACGCTGACATCGTCATCACCACACGCTGACATCATCATCACACGCTGACATTGTCATCACCACACGCTGACATCATCACCACACGCTGACATCGTCATCATCACACGCTGACATCGTCATCATCACACGCTGACATCGTCATCACCACACGCTGACATCGTCATCACCACACGCTGACATCGTCATCACCACACGCTGACATCGTCATCACCACACGCTGACATCGTCATCATCACACGCTGACATCGTCATCACCACACGCTGACATCGTCATCACCACACGCTGACATCGTCATCACCACACGCTGACATCGTCATCACCACACGCTGACATCGTCATCACCACACGCTGACATCATCACCACACGCTGACATCGTCATCACCACACGCTGACATCGTCATCACCACACGCTGACATCGTCATCATCACACGCTGACATCGTCATCACCACACGCTGACATCGTCATCACCACACGCTGACATCATCACCACACGCTGACATCGTCATCACCACACGCTGACATCGTCATCACCACACGCTGACATCATCACCACACGCTGACATCATCATCACACGCTGACATCATCATCACACGCTGACATCGTCATCACCACACGCTGACATCGTCATCACCACACGCTGACATCGTCATCATCACACGCTGACATCGTCATCACCACACGCTGACATCGTCATCACCACACGCTGACATCATCACCACACGCTGACATCGTCATCACCACACGCTGACATCGTCATCACCACACGCTGACATCGTCATCACCACACGCTGACATCGTCATCACCACACGCTGACATCGTCATCACCACACGCTGACATCGTCATCATCACACGCTGACATCGTCATCATCACACGCTGACATCGTCATCATCACACGCTGACATCGTCATCACCACACGCTGACATCGTCACCACACGCTGACATCGTCATCACCACACGCTGACATCATCACCACACGCTGACATCGTCACCACACGCTGACATCGTCATCACCACACGCTGACATCGTCATCATCACACGCTGACATCGTCATCACCACACGCTGACATCGTCATCACCACACGCTGACATCATCACCACACGCTGACATCGTCATCACCACACGCTGACATCGTCATCACCACACGCTGACATCGTCATCACCACACGCTGACATCGTCATCACCACACGCTGACATCGTCATCACCACACGCTGACATCGTCATCATCACACGCTGACATCGTCATCATCACACGCTGACATCGTCATCATCACACGCTGACATCGTCATCACCACACGCTGACATCGTCACCACACGCTGACATCGTCATCACCACACGCTGACATCATCACCACACGCTGACATCATCACCACACGCTGACATCGTCACCACACGCTGACATCGTCATCACCACACGCTGACATCGTCATCACCACACGCTGACATCGTCATCACCACACGCTGACATCGTCATCATCACACGCTGACATCGTCATCATCACACGCTGACATCGTCATCACCACACGCTGACATCGTCATCACCACACGCTGACATCGTCATCACCACACGCTGACATCGTCATCACCACACGCTGACATCGTCATCACCACACGCTGACATCGTCATCATCACACGCTGACATCGTCATCACCACACGCTGACATCGTCATCACCACACGCTGACATCGTCATCACCACACGCTGACATCGTCATCACCACACGCTGACATCATCATCACACGCTGACATCGTCATCACCACACGCTAACATCATCATCATCACACGCTGACATCGTCATCACCACACGCTGACATCGTCATCATCACACGCTGACATCGTCATCACCACACGCTGACATCATCATCACCACACGCTGACATCGTCATCACCACACGCTGACATCATCATCAACACACGCTGACATCATCACCACACGCTGACATCGTCATCACCACAAGCTGACATCGTCATCACCACACGCTGACATCATCATCACCACACGCTGACATCATCATCACACGCTGACATCGTCATCAACACAAGCTGACATCGTCATCATCACACGCTGACATCGTCATCACCACACGCTGACATCGTCATCACCACACGCTGACATCATCACCACACGCTGACATCGTCATCACCACACGCTGACATCGTCATCACCACACGCTGACATCGTCATCACCACACGCTGACATCATCACCACACGCTGACATCGTCATCACCACACGCTGACATCATCATCACACGTTGACATCGTCATCACACGCTGACATCATCATCACACGCTGACATCATCACCACACGCTGACATCGTCATCACCACACGCTGACATCGTCATCATCACACGCTGACATCGTCATCATCACACGCTGACATCATCACCACACGCTGACATCATCACCACACGCTGACATCGTCATCACCACACGCTGACATCGTCATCATCACACGCTGACATCATCACCACACGCTGACATCATCATCATCACACGCTGACATCATCATCATCACACGCTGACATCATCATCACCACACGCTGACATCATCATCATCACACGCTGACATCGTCATCATCACACGCTGACATCGTCATCACCACACGCTGACATCGTCATCACCACACGCTGACATCATCATCACACGCTGACATTGTCATCACCACACGCTGACATCATCACCACACGCTGACATCGTCATCATCACACGCTGACTTCGTCATCACCACACGCTGACGTCGTCATCACCACACGCTGACGTCGTCATCACCACACGCTGACATCATCACCACACGCTGACATCGTCATCACCACACGCTGACATCGTCATCACCACACGCTGACATCGTCATCACCACACGCTGACATCGTCATCACCACACGCTGACATCGTCATCACCACACGCTGACATCGTCATCACCACACGCTGACATCGTCATCATCACACGCTGACATCGTCATCACCACACGCTGACATCGTCATCACCACACGCTGACATCGTCATCACCACACGCTGACATCATCACCACACGCTGACATCATCACCACACGCTGACATCGTCATCACCACACGCTGACATCGTCATCATCACACGCTGACATCGTCATCATCACACGCTGACATCGTCATCACCACACGCTGACATCGTCATCACCACACGCTGACATCGTCATCACCACACGCTGACATCGTCATCACCACACGCTGACATCGTCATCATCACACGCTGACATCGTCATCATCACACGCTGACATCGTCATCACCACACGCTGACATCGTCATCATCACACGCTGACATCGTCATCATCACACGCTGACATCGTCATCACCACACGCTGACATCATCACCACACGCTGACATCGTCATCATCACACGCTGACATCATCACCACACGCTGACATCGTCATCATCACACGCTGACATCGTCATCACCACACGCTGACATCGTCATCATCACACGCTGACATCATCACCACACGCTGACATCGTCATCACCACACGCTGACATCATCATCACCACACGCTGACATCTTCATCACCACACGCTGACATCCTCATCACCACACGCTGACATCATCACCACACGCTGACATCATCATCACCACACGCTGACATCATCACCACCACACGCTGACATCGTCATCACCACACGCTGACATCATCATCATCACACGCTGACATCGTCATCATCACACGCTGACATCATCACCACACGCTGACATCGTCATCACCACACGCTGACATCATCATCACCACACGCTGACATCATCATCATCACACGCTGACATCGTCATCATCACACGCTGACATCATCACCACACGCTGACATCGTCATCACCACACGCTGACATCATCATCACCACACGCTGACATCGTCATCATCACACGCTGACATCGTCATCACCACACGCTGACATCGTCATCACCACACGCTGACATCGTCATCACCACACGCTGACATCGTCATCACCACACGCTGACATCATCATCACCACACGCTGACATCGTCATCACCACACGCTGACATCATCATCATCACACGCTGACATCGTCATCACCACACGCTGACATCGTCATCACCACACGCTGACATCGTCATCACCACACGCTGACATCATCATCATCACACGCTGACATCGTCATCACCACACGCTGACATCATCATCATCACACGCTGACATCGTCATCACCACACGCTGACATCGTCATCACCACACGCTGACATCGTCATCATCACACGCTGACATCATCATCATCACACGCTGACATCGTCATCACCACACGCTGACATCATCATCATCACACGCTGACATCGTCATCACCACACGCTGACATCGTCATCACCACACGCTGACATCGTCATCATCACACGCTGACATCATCATCATCACACGCTGACATCGTCATCACCACACGCTGACATCGTCATCACCACACGCTGACATCGTCATCACCACACGCTGACATCGTCATCACCACACGCTGACATCGTCATCATCACACGCTGACATCGTCATCACCACACGCTGACATCGTCATCATCACACGCTGACATCGTCATCACCACACGCTGACATCGTCATCATCACACGCTGACATCGTCATCACACGCTGACATCATCACCACACGCTGACATCGTCATCATCACACGCTGACATCATCATCACCACACGCTGACATCGTCATCACCACACGCTGACATCGTCATCACCACACGCTGACATCGTCATCATCACACGCTGACATCATCATCATCACACGCTGACATCGTCATCACCACACGCTGACATCGTCATCACCACACGCTGACATCGTCATCACCACACGCTGACATCGTCATCACCACACGCTGACATCGTCATCATCACACGCTGACATCGTCATCACCACACGCTGACATCGTCATCATCACACGCTGACATCGTCATCACCACACGCTGACATCGTCATCACCACACGCTGACATCGTCATCATCACACGCTGACATCATCACCACACGCTGACATCGTCATCACCACACGCTGACATCGTCATCACCACACGCTGACATCGTCATCATCACACGCTGACATCGTCATCACCACACGCTGACATCATCATCACCACACGCTGACATCGTCATCACCACACGCTGACATCGTCATCACCACACGCTGACATCGTCATCACACGCTGACATCGTCATCACCACACGCTGACATCGTCATCACCACACGCTGACATCATCACCACACGCTGACATCATCACCACACGCTGACATCATCACCACACGCTGACATTGTCATCACCACACGCTGACATCATCACCACACGCTGACATTGTCATCACCACACGCTGACATCGTCACCACACGCTGACATCATCACCACACGCTGACATTGTCATCACCACACGCTGACATCGTCATCACCACACGCTGACATCATCATCACACGCTGACATCGTCATCACCACACGCTGACATCGTCATCATCACACGCTGACATCGTCATCATCACACGCTGACATCGTCATCATCACACGCTGACATCGTCATCACCACACGCTGACATCATCATCATCACACGCTGACATCGTCACCACACGCTGACATCGTCATCATCACACGCTGACATCGTCATCACCACACGCTGACATCGTCATCACCACACGCTGACATCGTCATCACCACACGCTGACATCATCACCACACGCTGACATCGTCATCACCACACGCTGACATCGTCATCACCACACGCTGACATCGTCATCACCACACGCTGACATCGTCATCATCACACGCTGACATCGTCATCACCACACGCTGACATCGTCATCACCACACGCTGACATCGTCATCACCACACGCTGACATCGTCATCACCACACGCTGACATCATCACCACACGCTGACATCATCATCACCACACGCTGACATCGTCATCATCACACGCTGACATCATCATCACCACACGCTGACATCGTCATCACCACACGCTGACATCATCATCACCACACGCTGACATCGTCATCACCACACGCTGACATCGTCATCACCACACGCTGACATCGTCATCACCACACGCTGACATCGTCATCACCACACGCTGACATCGTCATCATCACACGCTGACATCGTCATCACCACACGCTGACATCGTCATCACCACACGCTGACATCGTCATCACCACACGCTGACATCATCATCACACGCTGACATCGTCATCACCACACGCTGACATCGTCATCATCACACGCTGACATCGTCATCATCACACGCTGACATCGTCATCATCACACGCTGACATCGTCATCACCACACGCTGACATCATCATCATCACACGCTGACATCGTCACCACACGCTGACATCGTCATCACCACACGCTGACATCGTCATCACCACACGCTGACATCGTCATCACCACACGCTGACATCGTCATCATCACACGCTGACATCGTCATCATCACACGCTGACATCATCACCACACGCTGACATCGTCATCACCACACGCTGACATCATCATCACCACACGCTGACATCGTCATCATCACACGCTGACATCGTCATCACCACACGCTGACATCATCATCACCACACGCTGACATCGTCATCACCACACGCTGACATCGTCATCACCACACGCTGACATCGTCATCACACGCTGACATCGTCATCACCACACGCTGACATCGTCATCACCACACGCTGACATCATCATCACCACACGCTGACATCGTCATCACCACACGCTGACATCGTCATCACCACACGCTGACATCGTCATCACACGCTGACATCGTCATCACCACACGCTGACATCGTCATCACCACACGCTGACATCATCACCACACGCTGACATCATCACCACACGCTGACATCATCACCACACGCTGACATTGTCATCACCACACGCTGACATCATCACCACACGCTGACATTGTCATCACCACACGCTGACATCGTCACCACACGCTGACATCATCACCACACGCTGACATTGTCATCACCACACGCTGACATCGTCATCACCACACGCTGACATCATCATCACACGCTGACATCGTCATCACCACACGCTGACATCGTCATCATCACACGCTGACATCGTCATCATCACACGCTGACATCGTCATCATCACACGCTGACATCGTCATCACCACACGCTGACATCATCATCATCACACGCTGACATCGTCACCACACGCTGACATCGTCATCATCACACGCTGACATCGTCATCACCACACGCTGACATCGTCATCACCACACGCTGACATCGTCATCACCACACGCTGACATCATCACCACACGCTGACATCGTCATCACCACACGCTGACATCGTCATCACCACACGCTGACATCGTCATCACCACACGCTGACATCGTCATCATCACACGCTGACATCGTCATCACCACACGCTGACATCGTCATCACCACACGCTGACATCGTCATCACCACACGCTGACATCGTCATCACCACACGCTGACATCATCACCACACGCTGACATCATCATCACCACACGCTGACATCGTCATCATCACACGCTGACATCATCATCACCACACGCTGACATCGTCATCACCACACGCTGACATCATCATCACCACACGCTGACATCGTCATCACCACACGCTGACATCGTCATCACCACACGCTGACATCGTCATCACCACACGCTGACATCGTCATCACCACACGCTGACATCGTCATCATCACACGCTGACATCGTCATCACCACACGCTGACATCGTCATCACCACACGCTGACATCGTCATCACCACACGCTGACATCGTCATCACCACACGCTGACATCGTCATCACCACACGCTGACATCATCATCACACGCTGACATCGTCATCACCACACGCTGACATCGTCATCATCACACGCTGACATCGTCATCATCACACGCTGACATCGTCATCATCACACGCTGACATCGTCATCACCACACGCTGACATCATCATCATCACACGCTGACATCGTCATCACCACACGCTGACATCATCATCACACGCTGACATCGTCATCACCACACGCTGACATCGTCATCATCACACGCTGACATCGTCATCATCACACGCTGACATCGTCATCATCACACGCTGACATCGTCATCACCACACGCTGACATCGTCATCACCACACGCTGACATCGTCATCACCACACGCTGACATCGTCATCATCACACGCTGACATCGTCATCATCACACGCTGACATCGTCATCACCACACGCTGACATCATCACCACACGCTGACATCGTCATCACCACACGCTGACATCGTCATCATCACACGCTGACATCGTCATCATCACACGCTGACATCGTCATCACCACACGCTGACATCGTCACCACACGCTGACATCGTCACCACACGCTGACATCGTCATCACCACACGCTGACATCATCACCACACGCTGACATCGTCATCACCACACGCTGACATCGTCATCACCACACGCTGACATCGTCATCACCACACGCTGACATCGTCATCATCACACGCTGACATCGTCATCACCACACGCTGACATCGTCATCACCACACGCTGACATCATCACCACACGCTGACATCATCATCACCACACGCTGACATCATCACCACACGCTGACATCGTCACCACACGCTGACATCGTCACCACACGCTGACATCGTCATCACCACACGCTGACATCATCACCACACGCTGACATCTTCATCATCACACGCTGACATCATCATCACACGCTGACATCATCATCACCACACGCTGACATCGTCATCACCACACGCTGACATCATCATCACCACACGCTGACATCGTCATCACCACACGCTGACATCGTCACCACACGCTGACATCGTCATCACCACACGCTGACATCGTCATCACCACACGCTGACATCGTCATCACCACACGCTGACATCGTCATCACCACACGCTGACATCGTCATCATCACACGCTGACATCGTCATCATCACACGCTGACATCGTCATCACCACACGCTGACATCGTCATCACCACACGCTGACATCATCACCACACGCTGACATCGTCATCACCACACGCTGACATCATCACCACACGCTGACATCGTCACCACACGCTGACATCGTCATCACCACACGCTGACATCATCATCACCACACGCTGACATCGTCATCATCACACGCTGACATCGTCATCACCACACGCTGACATCGTCATCACCACACGCTGACATCGTCATCACCACACGCTGACATCGTCATCATCACACGCTGACATCGTCATCACCACACGCTGACATCATCATCACCACACGCTGACATCGTCATCACCACACGCTGACATCGTCATCATCACACGCTGACATCATCATCACACGCTGACATCATCATCATCACACGCTGACATCATCATCACCACACGCTGACATCGTCATCACCACACGCTGACATCATCATCACACGCTGACATCGTCATCTTCACATGCTGACATCATCATCACACGCTGACATCATCATCACCACACGCTGACATCATCATCACCACACGCTGACATCGTCATCACCACACGCTGACATCATCATCACACGCTGACATCGTCATCACCACACGCTGACATCGTCATCACCACACGCTGACATCATCATCACACGCTGACATCATCATCACCACACGCTGACATCATCACCACACGCTGACATCGTCACCACACGCTGACATCGTCACCACACGCTGACATCGTCATCACCACACGCTGACATCATCACCACACGCTGACATCGTCATCATCACACGCTGACATCATCATCAACACACGCTGACATCGTCATCACCACACGCTGACATCATCATCATCACACGCTGACATCTTCATCACCACACGCTGACATCGTCACCACCACACGCTGACATCGTCATCATCACACGCTGACATCGTCACCACACGCTGACATCATCATCACCACACGCTGACATCGTCATCATCACACGCTGACATCGTCATCATCACACGCTGACATCGTCATCACACGCTGACATCATCATCACCACACGCTGACATCATCACCACACGCTGACATCATCACCACACGCTGACATTGTCATCACCACACGCTGACATCGTCATCACCACACGCTGACATCGTCATCACCACACGCTGACATCGTCATCACCACACGCTGACATCGTCATCATCACACGCTGACATCATCATCATCACACGCTGACATCATCATCACCACACGCTGACATCGTCATCACCACACGCTGACATCGTCATCACCACACGCTGACATCGTCATCATCACACGCTGACATCATCATCATCACACGCTGACATCATCATCACCACACGCTGACATCATCACCACACGCTGACATCATCACCACACGCTGACATTGTCATCACCACACGCTGACATCGTCATCACCACACGCTGACATCGTCATCACCACACGCTGACATCATCACCACACGCTGACATCATCACCACACGCTGACATTGTCATCACCACACGCTGACATCGTCATCACCACACGCTGACATCATCACCACACGCTGACATCGTCATCACCACACGCTGACATCGTCATCACCACACGCTGACATCGTCATCATCACACGCTGACATCGTCATCACCACACGCTGACATCGTCATCACCACACGCTGACATCGTCATCACCACACGCTGACATCATCACCACACGCTGACATCGTCATCACCACACGCTGACATCATCATCATCACACGCTGACATCGTCATCATCACACGCTGACATCATCATCACACGCTGACATCATCACCACACGCTGACATCATCACCACACGCTGACATCGTCATCACCACACGCTGACATCGTCATCATCACACGCTGACATCATCACCACACGCTGACATCGTCATCACCACACGCTGACATCGTCATCACCACACGCTGACATCGTCATCACCACACGCTGACATCGTCATCACCACACGCTGACATCATCATCACACGCTGACATCATCATCACCACACGCTGACATCATCACCACACGCTGACATCGTCATCACCACACGCTGACATCGTCATCACCATACGCTGACATCGTCATCACCACACGCTGACATCATCATCACACGCTGACATCATCATCACCACACGCTGACATCATCACCACACGCTGACATCATCACCACACGCTGACATCGTCATCACCACACGCTGACATCGTCATCATCACACGCTGACATCGTCATCATCACACGCTGACATCATCACCACACGCTGACATCGTCATCACCACACGCTGACATCGTCATCACCACACGCTGACATCGTCATCACCACACGCTGACATCGTCATCACCACACGCTGACATCGTCATCACACGCTGACATCATCATCACACGCTGACATCGTCATCACCACACGCTGACATCGTCATCACCACACGCTGACATCGTCATCATCACACGCTGACATCGTCATCATCACACGCTGACATCATCACCACACGCTGACATCATCACCACACGCTGACATCGTCATCACCACACGCTGACATCATCACCACACGCTGACATCATCACCACACGCTGACATCATCACCACACGCTGACATCGTCATCACCACACGCTGACATCATCACCACACGCTGACATCATCACCACACGCTGACATCATTATCACCACACGCTGACATCGTCATCACCACACGCTGACATCGTCACCACCACACGCTGACATCGTCATCACCACACGCTGACATCGTCATCACCACACGCTGACATCGTCATCATCACACGCTGACATCGTCATCACCACACGCTGACATCGTCATCACCACACGCTGACATCGTCATCACCACACGCTGACATCGTCATCACCACACGCTGACATCGTCATCACCACACGCTGACATCGTCATCACCACACGCTGACATCATCACCACACGCTGACATCGTCATCACCACACGCTGACATCATCACCACACGCTGACATCATCACCACACGCTGACATCATCACCACACGCTGACATCGTCATCACCACACGCTGACATCGTCATCATCACACGCTGACATCGTCATCACCACACGCTGACATCGTCATCACCACACGCTGACATCGTCATCACCACACGCTGACATCGTCATCACCACACGCTGACATCATCACCACACGCTGACATCGTCATCACCACACGCTGACATCATCACCACACGCTGACATCATCACCACACGCTGACATCATCACCACACGCTGACATCATCACCACACGCTGACATCGTCATCACCACACGCTGACATCATCACCACACGCTGACATCGTCATCACCACACGCTGACATCGTCATCACCACACGCTGACATCATCATCACCACACGCTGACATCATCACCACACGCTGACATCATCATCACACGCTGACATTGTCATCACCACACGCTGACATCATCACCACACGCTGACATCGTCATCATCACACGCTGACATCATCATCATCACACGCTGACATCATCACCACACGCTGACATCGTCATCACCACACGCTGACATCGTCATCACCACACGCTGACATCGTCATCACCACACGCTGACATCATCACCACACGCTGACATCGTCATCACCACACGCTGACATCGTCATCACCACACGCTGACATCGTCATCACCACACGCTGACATCATCATCACACGCTGACATCATCATCACCACACGCTGACATCGTCATCACCACACGCTGACATCATCATCACCACACGCTGACATCATCACCACACGCTGACATCATCATCACACGCTGACATCGTCATCACCACACGCTGACATCATCATCACCACACGCTGACATCATCACCACACGCTGACATCATCACCACACGCTGACATCGTCATCATCACACGCTGACATCATCATCATCACACGCTGACATCATCACCACACGCTGACATCGTCATCACCACACGCTGACATCGTCATCACCACACGCTGACATCGTCATCACCACACGCTGACATCATCACCACACGCTGACATCGTCATCACCACACGCTGACATCGTCATCACCACATGCTGACATCGTCATCACCACACGCTGACATCATCATCACACGCTGACATCATCATCACCACACGCTGACATCGTCATCACCACACGCTGACATCATCATCACCACACGCTGACATCATCACCACACGCTGACATCGTCATCACCACACGCTGACATCGTCATCACCACACGCTGACATCATCACCACACGCTGACATCGTCATCACCACACGCTGACATCGTCATCACCACACGCTGACATCATCATCACACGCTGACATCATCATCACCACACGCTGACATCGTCATCACCACACGCTGACATCGTCGTCACCACACGCTGACATCGTCATCACCACACGCTGACATCGTCGTCACCACACGCTGACATCGTCATCACCACACGCTGACATCGTCATCACCACACGCTGACATCGTCATCACCACACGCTGACATCGTCGTCACCACACGCTGACATCGTCATCACCACACGCTGACATCATCATCACCACACGCTGACATCGTCATCACCACACGCTGACATCGTCATCACCACACGCTGACATCGTCATCACCACACGCTGACATCATCACCACACGCTGACATCGTCATCACCACACGCTGACATCATCATCACCACACGCTGACATCATCACCACACGCTGACATCATCACCACACGCTGACATCATCATCACACGCTGACATTGTCATCACCACACGCTGACATCATCACCACACGCTGACATCATCACCACACGCTGACATCGTCATCATCACACGCTGACATCATCATCATCACACGCTGACATCATCACCACACGCTGACATCATCACCACACGCTGACATCGTCATCACACGCTGACATCATCACCACACGCTGACATCATCACCACACGCTGACATCATCACCACACGCTGACATCATCATCACACGCTGACATCGTCATCATCACACGCTGACATCGTCATCACCACACGCTGACATCGTCATCACCACACGCTTACATCGTCATCACCACACGCTGACATCATCATCACACGCTGACATCATCATCACCACACGCTGACATCATCACCACACGCTGACATCGTCATCACCACACGCTGACATCGTCATCACCACACGCTGACATCGTCATCACCACACGCTGACATCATCATCATCACACGCTGACATCGTCATCACCACACGCTGACATCGTCATCACCACACGCTGACATCGTCATCACCACACGCTGACATCGTCATCACCACACGCTGACATCATCATCATCACACGCTGACATCGTCATCACCACACGCTGACATCGTCATCACCACACGCTGACATCGTCATCACCACACGCTGACATCATCATCATCACACGCTGACATCGTCATCACCACACGCTGACATCGTCATCACCACACGCTGACATCGTCATCACCACACGCTGACATCGTCATCATCACACGCTGACATCGTCATCACCACACGCTGACATCATCATCACACGCTGACATCATCATCACCACACGCTGACATCGTCATCACCACACGCTGACATCGTCATCACCACACGCTGACATCGTCATCACCACACGCTGACATCGTCATCACCACACGCTGACATCGTCATCACCACACGCTGACATCATCACCACACGCTGACATCGTCATCATCACACGCTGACATCGTCATCACCACACGCTGACATCGTCATCACCACACGCTGACATCATCACCACACGCTGACATCGTCATCATCACACGCTGACATCGTCATCATCACACGCTTACATCTTCATCACACGCTGACATCATCATCACACGCTGACATCGTCATCACCACACGCTGACATCGTCATCACCACACGCTGACATCGTCATCACCACACGCTGACATCGTCATCACCACACGCTGACATCATCACCACACGCTGACATCGTCATCACCACACGCTGACATCATCACCACACGCTGACATCATCACCACACGCTGACATCGTCATCATCACACGCTGACATCGTCATCACCACACGCTGACATCGTCATCACCACACGCTGACATCATCACCACACGCTGACATCGTCATCATCACACGCTGACATCGTCATCACCACACGCTGACATCATCATCACACGCTGACATCATCACCACCACACGCTGACATCGTCATCATCACACGCTGACATCGTCATCACCACACGCTGACATCGTCATCATCACACGCTGACATCATCACCACACGCTGACATCATCACCACACGCTGACATCATCACCACACGCTGACATCATCACCACACGCTGACATCGTCATCATCACACGCTGACATCATCATCACCACACGCTGACATCGTCATCACCACACGCTGACATCATCACCACACGCTGACATCATCATCACCACACGCTGACATCATCACCACACGCTGACATCGTCATCACCACACGCTGACATCGTCATCACCACACGCTGACATCATCACCACACGCTGACATCGTCATCACCACACGCTGACATCGTCATCACCACACGCTGACATCATCACCACACGCTGACATCGTCATCACCACACGCTGACATCGTCATCATCACACGCTGACATCGTCATCACCACACGCTGACATCGTCATCATCACACGCTGACATCGTCATCACCACACGCTGACATCATCACCACACGCTGACATCATCACCACACGCTGACATCATCACCACACGCTGACATCATCACCACACGCTGACATCGTCATCATCACACGCTGACATCATCATCACCACACGCTGACATCGTCATCACCACACGCTGACATCATCACCACACGCTGACATCATCATCACCACACGCTGACATCATCACCACACGCTGACATCGTCATCACCACACGCTGACATCGTCATCACCACACGCTGACATCATCACCACACGCTGACATCGTCATCACCACACGCTGACATCATCATCACACGCTGACATCATCATCACCACACGCTGACATCGTCATCACCACACGCTGACATCGTCGTCACCACACGCTGACATCGTCATCACCACACGCTGACATCGTCATCACCACACGCTGACATCGTCATCACCACACGCTGACATCGTCATCACCACACGCTGACATCGTCATCACCACACGCTGACATCATCATCACCACACGCTGACATCGTCGTCACCACACGCTGACATCGTCATCACCACACGCTGACATCGTCATCACCACACGCTGACATCGTCGTCACCACACGCTGACATCGTCATCACCACACGCTGACATCGTCGTCACCACACGCTGACATCATCATCACCACACGCTGACATCGTCGTCACCACACGCTGACATCGTCATCACCACACGCTGACATCATCATCACCACACGCTGACATCATCACCACACGCTGACATCATCATCACCACACGCTGACATCGTCATCACCACACGCTGACATCGTCATCACCACACGCTGACATCATCACCACACGCTGACATCATCACCACACGCTGACATCATCATCACCACACGCTGACATCGTCATCACCACACGCTGACATCGTCATCACCACACGCTGACATCATCATCACCACACGCTGACATCGTCGTCACCACACGCTGACATCGTCATCACCACACGCTGACATCATCATCACCACACGCTGACATCATCACCACACGCTGACATCGTCATCACCACACGCTGACATCATCATCACCACACGCTGACATCGTCGTCACCACACGCTGACATCGTCATCACCACACGCTGACATCATCATCACCACACGCTGACATCATCACCACACGCTGACATCGTCATCACCACACGCTGACATCATCATCACACGCTGACATCGTCATCACCACACGCTGACATCGTCATCACCACACGCTGACATCGTCATCACCACACGCTGACATCGTCATCACCACACGCTGACATCATCATCACCACACGCAGACATCATCACCACACGCTGACATCATCACCACACGCTGACATCATCATCACACGCTGACATTGTCATCACCACACGCTGACATCATCACCACACGCTGACATCATCACCACACGCTGACATCGTCATCATCACACGCTGACATCATCATCATCACACGCTGACATCATCACCACACGCTGACATCATCACCACACGCTGACATCGTCATCACACGCTGACATCATCACCACACGCTGACATCATCACCACACGCTGACATCATCATCACACGCTGACATCGTCATCATCACACGCTGACATCGTCATCACCACACGCTGACATCGTCATCACCACACGCTGACATCGTCATCACCACACGCTGACATCATCATCACACGCTGACATCATCATCACCACACGCTGACATCATCACCACACGCTGACATCGTCATCACCACACGCTGACATCGTCATCACCACACGCTGACATCATCATCATCACACGCTGACATCGTCATCACCACACGCTGACATCGTCATCACCACACGCTGACATCGTCATCACCACACGCTGACATCGTCATCATCACACGCTGACATCGTCATCACCACACGCTGACATCATCTTCACACGCTGACATCATCATCACCACACGCTGACATCGTCATCACCACACGCTGACATCGTCATCACCACACGCTGACATCGTCATCACCACACGCTGACATCGTCATCACCACACGCTGACATCGTCATCACCACACGCTGACATCATCACCACACGCTGACATCGTCATCATCACACGCTGACATCGTCATCACCACACGCTGACATCGTCATCACCACACGCTGACATCATCACCACACGCTGACATCGTCATCATCACACGCTGACATCGTCATCATCACACGCTGACATCATCATCACACGCTGACATCATCATCACACGCTGACATCGTCATCACCACACGCTGACATCGTCATCACCACACGCTGACATCGTCATCACCACACGCTGACATCGTCATCACCACACGCTGACATCATCACCACACGCTGACATCGTCATCACCACACGCTGACATCGTCATCATCACACGCTGACATCGTCATCACCACACGCTGACATCGTCATCACCACACGCTGACATCATCACCACACGCTGACATCGTCATCATCACACGCTGACATCGTCATCACCACACGCTGACATCATCATCACACGCTGACATCATCACCACCACACGCTGACATCGTCATCATCACACGCTGACATCGTCATCACCACACGCTGACATCGTCATCATCACACGCTGACATCGTCATCACCACACGCTGACATCATCACCACACGCTGACATCATCACCACACGCTGACATCATCACCACACGCTGACATCATCACCACACGCTGACATCGTCATCATCACACGCTGACATCATCATCACCACACGCTGACATCGTCATCACCACACGCTGACATCGTCATCATCACACGCTGACATCGTCATCACCACACGCTGACATCATCACCACACGCTGACATCGTCATCACACGCTGACATCGTCATCACCACACGCTGACATCATCACCACACGCTGACATCGTCATCACCACACGCTGACATCATCACCACACGCTGACATCATCACCACACGCTGACATCGTCACCACACGCTGACATCATCACCACACGCTGACATCGTCATCATCACACGCTGACATCATCATCACCACACGCTGACATCGTCATCACCACACGCTGACATCGTCATCATCACACGCTGACATCGTCATCACCACACGCTGACATCATCACCACACGCTGACATCGTCATCACACGCTGACATCGTCATCACCACACGCTGACATCATCACCACACGCTGACATCGTCATCATCACACGCTGACATCATCATCACCACACGCTGACATCGTCATCATCACACGCTGACATCATCATCACCACACGCTGACATCATCACCACACGCTGACATCGTCATCATCACACGCTGACATCATCATCATCACACGCTGACATCGTCATCACCACACGCTGACATCGTCATCATCACACGCTGACTTCTTCATCACCACACGCTGACATCGTCATCACCACACGCTGACATCGTCATCATCACACGCTGACATCATCATCACCACACGCTGACATCATCATGTTAGCTTGTTGATTGTGTCACAAGCTAACCAAGCTGATGCCTGCTTCCCTTTGAGGGTGTGGTTTACCTCTCTGAGGGTGTGGTTTACCTGTCTGAGGGTGTGGTTTACCTGTCTGAGGGTGTGGTTTACCTGTGTGAGGGTGTGGTTTACCTGTGTGAGGGTGTGGTCTACCTGTGTGAGGGTGTGGTCTACCTGTGTGAGGGTGTGGTCTACCTGTGTGTGGGTGTGGTTTACCTGTGTGAGGGTGTGGTCTACCTGTGTGAGGGTGTGGTCTACCTGTCTGAGGGTGTGGTTTACCTGTCTGAGGGTGTGGTTTACCTGTCTGAGGGTGTGGTCTACCTGTCTGAGGGTGTGGTCTACCTGTCTGAGGGTGTGGTTTACCTGTCTGAGGGTGTGGTCTACCTGTCTGAGGGTGTGGTCTACCTGTCTGAGGGTGTGGTTTACCTGTCTGAGGGTGTGGTTTACCTGTCTGAGGGTGTGGTTTACCTGTCTGAGGGTGTGGTCTACCTGTCTGAGGGTGTGGTTTACCTCTCTGAGGGTGTGGTTTACCTGTCTGGGGGTGTGGTTTACCTGTCTGAGGGTGTGGTTTACCTGTCTGAGGGTGTGGTTTACCTGTCTGAGGGTGTGGTTTACCTGTCTGGGGGTGTGGTCTGTCTGAGGGTGTCGTCTACCTGTCTGGAGGTGTGGTCTTCTAGCTGTGGGTGTGATCTTCCTGAAGGTGGTGCTCCTGCTCTGCCTGGGGGGTGCTGAGGTCAGCAGAGGTTACGTTTTTCAAGCCAGTCGACCTTCAGAGGGTGGAGACAACGCGGCGCCGCCCACCAAAGGTGAGACCATCGCGTCCAACCCGAGTCCTCTATCTGCCTCTTCCAGACACGCCCACTCTTTCCTCCGGCTGATTGGTTGATGGTTGTGGACCGCCCACGGGGTGGCGCCGCCTGTACTGGTGGACACAGTCATGGAATTCCATTCGGCTTCCCTCTGAAGGCAGGAATGGAGCGGTGATCAATAATGACACTGATTGGCTCTGCAGGAGGTCCTTTTGATGTTCACAGCCCCGCCTCTAGACACCACTAAGCCCCACCCACCAGGCGTTCAGTGAAACATTCTGGTTTGACTGAGAAACCACGGCAACCGCGGTGCAAACAGCAGCTAGCCATGAGGTCACACTTCCTGATGCCATGTGTCTTTGCTCCGCCCCCAGTGGTTTCTGAGTGGGTGAGCTCCGCCGGCTCCTGTAAGGGGCGGTGCTTCGAGCTGGAGGAGGCCCAGCCCCCAGGATGCAGGTGTGACAACCTGTGTAAGACGTACTACAGCTGCTGCTCCGACTTCGACCAGCACTGTCTGAAGACAGGTGACACACACACACACACACACACACGAAAAATTCAAGAAAAATGTGTGCATCCCAACATGACATTTATGCATCCCAGAAGTAATAACCACTGTCATAGATCAAAGCAACAGCTTTGATCTATGGTCTTACTCACACTGGCCTTCTCCCTTGTCTTTCTATCTTATCCGGTTCCTGAGTGTACTAAAGTTGAAATTTGACCTTGACCTACTTTTCTCAAGGTCATCATCTCATCTCCACCCCCTGTGCTGCCTGAGTCATGTGATTGTTTCTTCTTTCTGTCTGAACGGTTGTGGAGATGTTTGGTGGACGGACTGACGTGACAACACATCACCGCTCTGAAGGATGGAATAAAGATGTGATAGTTTTATTCACTCACTCCTTTTCCTTTTTTCTTATTTTCTCCTGCGGACGCTGCACCAGCTGACAGAACCTCCACACACTTTTCTCAGCTGCTCCTCATTATTTAGTCTTGGTGCTGACATTTAGCCGTACCCCCCCATGAACACAATCACGTCCATTGTGGTACAAATGTTGGGATTTTTGCTTTATCCGTACTGTCCACAGTAATACCTGTAGTAATACCTGTAGTAATACCTGTAGTAATACCTGTAGTAATACCTGTAGAATTACCTGTAGTAATAGCTGTAGTATTACCTGTAGTAATACAGGTATTACTACAGGTAATACCTGTAATACCTGTAGTAATACCTGTAGTAATACCTGTAGTATTACCTGTAGTAATACAGGTATTACTACAGGTAATACCTGTAATAATACCTGTAGTAATACCTGTAGTAATACCTGTAGTAATACCTGTAGTAATACCTGTAGTAATACCTGTAGTAATACCTGTAGTAATACAGGTATTACTACAGGTAATACCTGTAATACCTGTAGTAATACCTGTAATACCTGTAGTAATACCTGTAGTAATACCTGTAGTAATACCCGTCTCCATTTCTTCATTAACTTCTGATTGTTTTTTTTTCATTGTCTCTTGATTTTTTTTTTGAGTCATGGTGATAAAGTCACTTTCACTGCAGCGTGTGAAACCAGCAGACGTCGTGTTGCCGTTTGGTGACCTGAAAGTCGCACGAGATCAAAACATAATGGAGATTTCTGGGTTTGAAATTTAAGTGGAGACAGGGATAAGTTTGTAGTCTGGAGGTGTGTTCGTTCCCAGTATTATATCCCAAAAAAGGTAGCATCAATTTTTTATCATCAGTATTTAAAGCTTGATTCCCAGAGACGCTCGTTGTCTGATGACCGTGTGTCAAAAAATGTGCGTCAAAGATGCATGAACACACGCTAACGAGAACACTGCAGGCCCGCGTTAGCTTTGGTGCTAACTGAACGCTGATGAGCTTCTCTTGATGCTCATCTGATCCCCATCAGGACGTCACTGAGGGCGAAGCATCTTGAACAGATTGAACAGCGGCGGGATGTTTTCCAGAATCCTGTGACCGCGAGCATCTTCATTGGGGTTCTGGGGGGCCTGGTGGTGGGCTGCTAATGCGGACCAGGCGTGTGGTCCAGGCATGTGGTTCTGATCCGTCCTGTCTGTGTCTCAGCGGGAGGCTTCGAGTGTTCCCCGGACCGCTGTGGCGAGGAGAGGAACGACGAGCACGCCTGCCACTGCTCCCAGGACTGTCTGGACCGGGGTGACTGCTGCTCCAACTACAAGGCGCTGTGCACAGGTGCTGCTAATGCCGCTAATGATGCTCATGCCGCTCATGCTGCTCATGCCGCTAATGATGCTCATGCCACTAATGATGCTCATGCTGCTCATGCTGCTAATGATGCTAATGATGCTCATTCCGCTAATGAGGTGATGGCGAGGGATGCAGGAACTTTGGAGTCCTACGTTCAGTCAGCTCAGCGTTAGTCAGGGTGAGACGTCTGCTGGAAGTCAGAGCAGCAGAACTCTGGTCGAACCAGAACCAACCAAGAGTTCCCCCATCACCAGAGAGTCCTACAGAGAGCCCTACAGAGAACCCAACAGAGAGCCCTACAGAGAGCCCTACAGAGAGCCCTACAGAGAGTCCTACAGAGAGCCCTACAGAGAGTCCTACAGAGAGCCCTACAGAGAGCCCTACAGAGAGCCCTACAGAGAGCCCTACAGATAACCCTACAGATAACCCTACAGAGAACCCAACAGAGAGTCCTACAGAGCCCTACAGAGAACCCAACAGAGAGCCCTACAGAGAGCCCTACAGAGAACCCAACAGAGAGCCCTACAGAGAACCCAACAGAGTCCTACAGAGAACCCTACAGAGAACCCAACAGAGAGCCCTACAGAGAGCCCAACAGAGAACCCAACAGAGAGCCCTACAGAGA
>JABVMC010000080.1:30000-50000 GCA_013358685.1 Antennarius maculatus | reverse complement strand
GTCCTCAGCTGGACATCGTTGGATGTCCCCTGACAGAAGTGAGGGAGTTTGAGGTCATGAAAAGAAAGCGAGATGGTAGATGGTAGACCCAGCACCCTCTGGAGAGGCGGGAGAACGCCTCAGGATTCACCAGGAAGTGTAGAATAGTGGACCCAGATCAGCAGAAGAAAAGGAACGGACAGTCTTTCCCTCCAGAACTGTGGTACCTGGTTTATGGTCAGGTTAGGGTTGACTACTGTCGAGTATTCAGGGGTGGACTGAGGTTCTTGACTCAGTCAACAGGTTGATTTAAGGTGGGTCAAAAAAACACTTTTCTGGAGGGATGGTCTTGATTGGTCTGAACTGCGAACCTACACAGACATCTTGATTCAGTCGCACCTGGACCAACTAAAGAAGGTCCTCCAGGATGTTGGTTCGGACCTTCAGAACCTGCTCCCCAAACAGAAACCATGGTCCTTTGCTGTTCTTCTCAGGTATGGAGGAGGCCCACTGCGACCGGACCGAGTTCCTCAGCAGCTACCCGCTCAACATAGATGAGATCACCCTGATTCCCGGCTCGCTGGGCAGGATACGACCCCGCGACCCCAAATCCACCACATGTAAGACGGGCCCGGCTGCCTTGAACACAGGCTTGAACCCCTGAGCAGGCTTCATGCTGACTCTTTCCTTTTCAGACGACCCAAAGGTGGTGGTGGCGAACCTCACGGTGAGTACAGCGAGACACCCCGTCACCCACGCCCAGTCTTTGTCCCGGGTCTTTGTCCCAGGTCTTTGTCCCAGGTCTTTGTCCCGGTTCGTTGACCCATACGTTTCCTGTTCCAGTGCAAAATGTCCACCCAGCACTTCAAGCCCTACCTGAAGCAGCATTTACCCAAGAGGCTCCACTACGCCAACAACCGCAGGATCGAGGATGTCCACCTGCTGATGGAGAGGAAGTGGCACATCGCCAGGTAGCCCGTGCTGCGGCGGATGGGTGATCACCCGTCCCGACCAGCTGTGCTCTAAACATGTGGTTTGCTTCAGGAAAATGCCTGAGAAGCTGAGGACCCGCTGCGGATTCAATGGTGACCACGGCTTCGACAACAAGATCACCAGCATGAGGGTTGGTGGTCACGCCCACAAAGTGTTTGGGTGACCTGACGGCCCGCCGGGTCACCTGCTCACCTTTGTTTCCTCATGCAGACCATATTCCTGGGTCATGGGCCGAGCTTCAAGTTCAAGAAGAGAGTCCCAGAGTTTGAGAACATTGAGCTGTACAACGTGATGTGTGGTGAGAAGACTCGTCTACACCCACCCTCAGCCGCGCAGCCGGCGCTGCCATGTAAAGACTCCGCCCCCCTGTCTCAGACTTGTTAGGTTTGCAGCCGGCCCCCAACAACGGGACTCACGGCAGCCTGAACGACATGCTGAAGGACCCGCCGCATCTTCCCAGCATGCCAGAGGAGGTGTCGCCGCCGTCGCCCACATCCCCGTCCGAAGCCGCGCCGACCGACGACCTGGGATGCAGCTGTGATGATGAGGTCAGAGGAGTAATGTCACAGTGTGTTCTGGTACCCGTTCAGCCACTAGAGGGCAGCAACACCTCCGTCTTCTCTTCCAGAACAAAGTGGAGGAAATTATGGAGGCCTTCAGTCCTGCACCAGACGGGTTCTACAGCTACAGTAGGTTCTGTAGGTTCTTTTGGTTCAGTAGGGTCTGTAGGTTCTGTAGGTTCTGTTAATTCTGTAGGTTCTGTTGGTTCAGTAGGTTCTGTAGGTTCAGTAGGGTCTGTAGGTTCTGTAGGTTCAGTAGGGTCTGTAGGTTCTGTAGATTCTGTAGGTTCTGTTAATTCTGTAGGTTCAGTAGGTTCTGTAGGTTCTGTAGGTTCTGTTGGTTCAGTAGGTTCTGTTGGTTCAGTAGGGTCTGTAGGTTCTTTAGGTTCAGTAGGGTCTGTAGGTTCAGTAGATTCTGTAGGTTCTGTAGGTTCTGTTGGTTCAGTAGGTTCTGTAGGTTCTGTAGGTTCAGTAGGTTCTGTAGGTTCAGTAGGGTCTGTAGGTTCAGTAGGTTCAGTAGGGTCTGTAGGTTCAGTAGGGTCTGTAGGTTCAGTAGGGTCTGTAGGTTCTGTTGGTTCAGTAGGTTCTGTAGGTTCAGTAGGGTCTGTAGGTTCAGTAGGGTCAGTAGGGTCTGTAGGTTCAGTAGGGTCTGTAGGTTCAGTAGGGTCTGTAGGTTCTGTTGGTTCAGTAGGTTCTGTAGGTTCAGTAGGGTCTGTAGGTTCAGTAGGTTAAGTAGGGTCTGTAGGTTCTGTTGGTTCAGTAGGTTCAGTAGGGTCTGTAGGTTCAGTAGGTTCAGTAGGGTCTGTAGGTTCTGTTGGTTCAGTAGATTCAGTAGGGTCTGTAGGTTCTGTTGGTTCAGTAGGTTCAGTAGGTTCAGTAGGGTCTGTAGGTTCAGTAGGGTCTGTAGGTTCAGTAGGGTATGTAGGTTTAGTAGGGTCTGTAGGTTCTGTTGGTTCAGTAGGTTCTGTAGGTTCAGTAGGGTCAGTAGGTTCAGTAGGGTCTGTAGGTTCAGTAGGGTCTGTAGGTTCAGTAGGGTCTGTAGGTTTAGTAGGGTCTGTAGGTTCTGTTGGTTCAGTAGGTTCTGTAGGTTCAGTAGGGTCAGTAGGTTCAGTAGGGTCTGTAGGTTCAGTAGGGTCTGTAGGTTCAGTAGGGTCTGTAGGTTCAGTAGGGTCTGTAGGTTTAGTAGGGTCTGTAGGTTCTGTTGGTTCAGTAGGTTCTGTAGGTTCAGTAGGGTCTGTAGGTTCAGTAGGGTCTGTAGGTTCAGTAGGTTCAGTAGGGTCTGTAGGTTCAGTAGGGTCTGTAGGTTCAGTAGGGTCTGTAGGTTCAGTAGGTCACGCTGTTAGACGTGTGTTTGTGTCACATAAAGAATTTATTATCATGTGTAGGAAAGATGACAAAATATTTAAGAATGATGACCTACCTGTCTATGTTTGTGTGTGTGTGTGTGTGTGTGTGTGTGTGCGTGTGCGTGTGCGTGTGTGTAGACACCACACACCTCCCCTTTGGGCGTCCAGCTGTCATGTTTGACACTCAGTACAGGTTACTTCCTCACCTGGAGTTCATCAGCGGCTACAGCACAGAGCTGGCCACGCCCTTGTGGACGGCCTACACGCTGTCACCACAGGTACACGCACAGGGACACACACAGGTACACGCACAGGGACACACACAGGTACACGCACAGGGACACACACAGGTACACGCACAGGGACACACACAGGTACACGCACAGGGACACACACAGGTACACGCACAGGGACACACACAGGTACACGCACAGGGACACACACAGGTACACGCACAGGGACACACACAGGTACACACACAAGTACACGCACAGGGACACACACAGGTACACGCACAGGGACACACACAGGCACACGCACAGGGACACACACAGGTACACACACAGGTACACGCACAGGGACACACACAGGTACACACACAGGTACACTCACAGGGACACACACAGGTACACGCACAGGGACACACACAGGTACACGCACAGGGACACACACAGGTACACACACAGGTACACGCACAGGGACACACACAGGTACACGCACAGGGACACACACAGGTACACACACAGGTACACACACAGGTACACACACAGGTACACGCACAGGGACACACACAGGTACACGCACAGGGACACACACAGGCACACGCACAGGGAAACACACAGGTACACGCATAGGGACACATACAGGTACACGTACAGGTATACACACAGGTATACACACAGGTACACACAAAGGTACACATATAGGTACACACACAGGTACATACATAGGTACGCACACAGGTACATGTACAGGTATACACACGGGTATACACACGGGTACATGTACAGGTATACACACAGGTACATACAGAGGTACACACAGAGGTACACACAGATATACACACATGTATACACACAAGTATACACACAGGTACACACACAGGTACACACACAGGTACACACACAGGTACACACACAAGTACACACAGGTACACACAGGTACACGTATAGGTACACACACGGGAACAGTTTGATTAGTTTGATCAGTTTGATTAGTTTGATCATTTTGATCGGTCTGAACAGGAATGTCTTGGTGGATTATTGATCTCCGGTTCGATCGGAGCTGCTGATGGTTCAGGTGAACCCGCTACAGACCCCGTCTCTCTCTCATCCTCAGGACGACCCCACCCCCGTCCCCGGCGTGGCCCCCGGCGCTCCGTGTGTCCGGGTTGATTCCAGAGTGTCAGCGGATCAGAGCCAGAGCTGCTCCACCTACAGCCAGAACCGGGAGCTCACCTACGGCTTCCTGTTCCCCCCAGGTGAGCCTGAGGGGCAGGGGGGATTATGCGTCCAGTTACACCGTCCCGGTATTCCCAGTACTCCTGGTATTCCCGGTGGGTGACTCCGTGTTCTCTGCTGGGGGTTTGTTGGCAGACCTGGCGTCGACTCCGGGGTCCAGACACGACGCTTTGCTCATCACCAACACCGTCCCCATGTACCCAGCATTCAAGAGTAAGTCTCCTGGATGGTCCTGGTCCTGGTTCTGGTACTGGTTCTGCTCTGGGTCCTGGTCTGGGTACTGGTCCTGGTCCTGGTCCTGGTCCTGGTACTGGTCCTGGTACTGGTCCTGGTAACAGTCCTGATACTGGTACTGGTCCTTTTCCTGGTCCCTTTCATTCAGGTCCATTCGTCGTGTTGGTCCTCATCCTCATCATCCCTGGAGAGGAAGAAGGGCGAAGCGGCCACACCCCCCATGATTAGTCTGTTTTATTGATCAAAGCTGTGGACCAATCAGAACCTGTGTGTGCAGGGATATGGACTTACCTGCAGGGGGCGCTGCTGAGGCGGTACGCCGAGGAGCGCAACGGCATCCATGTCCTGGCCGGGCCGGTCTACGACTACAACTACGACGGCCTCCGGGACACCGTGGACCGGATCAGAGAGTGAGGCTGGTCGTCACAGTGATTGCTTATTGATTAGGACACTATAAAGCGATCAGTTATTGATTAGGACACCGTAAAGTGATGAGTTATTGATTAGGACGTTGTAAACACAGCAGAGAAGAAACATTTCCAGGAGTTAAAAATGTTTCCTGAAGTTAAAAACAGAGAAATCTGCTTTTCGTAGCTCTCGTTCTGTGTCGTAGTGGCAACAGGGCCGGCTCAGTAGAACAGATCAACGGTGTAAACTCCAGGAACAGGAACTGTTCCACCCGGTTCCACCCGGTTTAACCTCCTCCTCTGTCCAGGGTCACCGTGGAGGCTCCGCCCATCCCCACCCACTACTACACGGTGGTGGTGAGCTGCCAGGAGCCCAACCAGACGGTGGACCGGTGTGAGGGGCCCCTGACGGTCTTCTCCTTTCTGGTCCCCCACAGACCAGACAACAGCGAGTCCTGTAATGTGAGTACCGCCTGTCGCCTGCAGGGGGTCACCGGTCCCCTATCCCCTATCCCCCATCCCCTGTCCCCGGTTCCCTGTCCCCTATCCCTGGTCCCTGGTCCCCCGTCCCCGATCCCCTGTCCTGTCTCTGTCCTCATTCATTCTGGACAGGAACTTATTCAGAGCAGATAAAAGGTGAGACTTGAATCACCTGTCGTCTTCTTCTTCTCCTTTGGGCTTTTCCCTTCAGGGGTTTCCACAGCCAATCAGGTGCCTCCATCTAACCCTGTCTTCTGCATCCTCTTCTCTCACACCAACTACCTTCATGTCCTCTTTCACTACATCCATAAACCTCCTCTTTGGTCTTCCTCTAGGCCTCCTGCCTGGCAGTTCAAAACTCAGCATCCTTCTACCAATATATTCACTATCTCTCCTCTGGACATGTCCAAACCATCTCAGTCTGGCCTCTCTGACTTTATCTCCAAAACCTCTAACATGTGCTGTCCCTCTGATGTACTCATTCCTGATCCTATCCTTCCTGGTCACTCCCAGAGAGAACCTCAGCATCTTCATCTCTGCTACCTCCAGCTCTGTCTCCCGTCTTTTCCTCAGTGACACTGTCTCTAGACCAAACAACATCGCTGGTCTCACCACAGTTTTGTACACCTTTCCTTTCATTTTAGCTGAAACTCTTCTATCATCCTATCAGGGTGAGTCATGAATGACACAATGAAACGGCGTCATGTGGGTTCTGAGCCAGAAGCTGGTCCCAATGCTCCATTCAGACCAGAGTCACTGCTGTCAGTCTGGGTTTAGTTGTCCCACGTTTAACAGGGACGTTCCCACACTCGGTCTGCCTGTAAAACCTGGGTTGTGTTTAGACGTTCTTCCTTCAACAGACTGGAACCAGTCTAACCAGTACCCCAACGGCAGCTCCAACATTCTTGTGGGAAGACAGACCCAACCCCTCACCAGTGACGCTACTTCTGCTGATATGTAGAGGATCAGGTTTTAGCTTTCAAACACCATTACCAGCAACTTGGACTGGGCCGTACTCTTCCATTGTCTTATTGGTCAATGAGAGACGTTCAGGAAGAATAATCCAGACTAACGTCTAGATGTCCGGGAACAGCTTGTGTAAATAAAGATAAGGTCTCTTAATCATATCAAAGTTCATATTGCAAGGTTATCAGTGACCCCCCCGCCCACTTCCTCTGGACCTGATAAACCAGAACAGGGCACTTTATGTGTCACACCATGATCAGGAGTGAACCCGGGTCGCCGGGTTGGTAGGGCACTCCGCTAACGGAGAGGAATCAGACAGAGTAAACATGGAAAGATCAGGTTAATGAGGTATTCTCAAAAAGAATTCCCAAAAGGTATTCCTCAAAGCCAGAAGGTCCTACCAAACAAACTTCAGGTAAACCACCCAGTGTACAACACCAGGTCTCCAATGTGTAGTTCAAAGTCCAAAAATCCACAACAGGTAATGCACAAAATGACAAGTCAAGGTCCTCGTTAGAATTTAACGAAGACTCAGCACCACCAGAAACCAGGTTTACGTAGACCCACGAACTGACGAACCAGGTTTACGTACACCCACGAGCTGATACAATAATTGGTTTTAGGTGACAACAATTTACTCAACAGGTGACAAACTCAAAATGGCTGAACACGTTCTACAAGGGGTAGAGACACTGGAGCACAAAAAGGCGAGTCACAGCGGTGACTATGGACCAGAAAAGTCATGAGTCACGACATGATGGTCGTAAATGAAAGCATGTGAAATGTGTTCAAGCTGGTTTCAGTCCTTCAGGGTATCGAGAACAATCTGTTGGGTTCAGGTAAACCACAGAATCCACAACCAGAACCTGGAACGACACCATCACAGGAAGCAAAAACTGAGACAGGAGATGACCCAACACAACACCCAACATCGTGACACTATTACGACCATTTGGAAAGAAAATGCTTTCTGTCAGTCCTGACATTTGTTCTCAGAATGACGAGATCAGACATGTTCTCTCATAATTACTCAGAAAGACGCCACAACAAAGAGATGTTACCTAATGTCTTCTCCGTTTCTGTGTGCAGAACCTGGAGGACGAGTCTCAGTGGGTTGAAGACCTGCTAAAACTCCATACGGCTCGGGTCCGAGATGTGGAGATCCTGACCGGCCTGGACCTGTTCCGGTCTACCAACCTGACCTACACCAGCACCCTTAGCCTAAAGACCTACCTGCACACCTTTGAGAGCGACGACTAGACACACCAGGAGACGGACGACACAAACAGGACGGACGCCTTTTTACTGCATGCTCGCTGGACAGTCGGCGTTTGGCTGTTTAGACCACAGAGGCTGCTTGGAGGAGCTCGGAAAGACGTTTGGAGTATTTAAAGCTACCCAACAAAAGGATAGGCTAGCAAGGAGTTATGCAGAATATAGGACGTCCTCCAGAGCTGCCTCCGCACATCACAAACCCATCCGTTGCCATGCCAACATGAAGGACCGCTTTCTGCTGTTAGCCTTTAGCTATATCCAGTGCATACGTTGTATTCTTACTGACCGTCCGTTGCATGCTGTAGAATTTAAACATTTTTGAACGTGTCTTTTCATATTGATAAAAATCACTGATCGCAGTCTCTGTTATTTTGTCAGTTTTATGATTGGAGGTAACAAATGTCCCTTAAACTGGACGTATGTAGATGCTAACGACTGCCTGAACAGGAACTCTGAAGGCCCCCGGCCTGGATTGTACCACAGCATCGCTAAAATTTAGTGGGTGAAGACCTTTCTGTAGAGGTTTGTGAAATGATTTGATGTTCTGGAAAATACTGACCCCATCGCCTGATTGGCTCCTGTTCCTCAGCTTCTCAACAACAACCAAAGGCTTTGCTAGCTGCCTCCTATCCATTCCCTAACAAAGAGGTGAGGGCAGAGAGGTGGGTCACCCAGCCGAACCTCACAGTCCTGAACCTCATGGCTAAACCTAGAGGTTGTCTGAGTCACAAAGACTCTGAAGAGGCTTAAAATGCCAAAGTCCATCTAGAGACACCCGTAATGGGTCACATCAAGGACCCACCTTTGATGGGACCCCATCCCAGGTGCCTCCTCTCCACTGGGGGGTCAGACCTCTGCTGACAACCAAACCAGAGGACTTGAACTCTCTGGTGAAGATAAATATGTTTGTCACTGTTCTACAGATGGGTGGAACTATTGGACCATGTTGCTAGGCACCACCCTGGAGGACCCCAGGTGACCTTCCAGTGAGACCCCTGAACTTGGCAGCACATCTTGTTTGTTTTCTCCACTATATTTCCCAAAATCTCCAACATGTCCTTTAAATCATGCTGTGACACTGATGTTGGGCTGAGCAGATGTTCTGCAGCAGGACCAGGGGGTGTCCAGAGGCCTTCAGACGTTCATCAAGTTTGTTTCATTAAACATAACAAAAACCTAAACAGAGCCCTGTTGTGTTTCACTTCCTGGTTTTCCACACGAGTACACAACCCTAGACCCCGGATGACCGCACCACTGTGAGTCCACAACCCTTTCAGAAGCAGGTACCAGTGCTGGCCTCGGTCTAGAAGGTCCTGAATGCCGTCCCATCCTTTATGGTTCGTCGGTGGCAGAGAACACCCCAAACTCACGGCGGTCATCGTGCCCAGGAACCGCGCTGGGTCTGGATCTCCACAAACCACCTTCTAACCATGACGTTTCCCATCTCGCGGGCATCAGGTGAGCTTGTGGAGTAAGAACGTGTGAAAAGAGTGAAAACAGAACCGTGGGATTGTCACCGTGTTCAGGTAATCGGTTACTTATCAAGTGCTCACCTGGTCCAGAGGTCACTGCTGGGATGTTCCCTCTCCTCAGGCAGAGGAACGCGTGTCATACCCGTCCATCTCCCAGCACAGAGCACCACGTCTAGCAGCCATGGTTTGGATGGAGTCACTGAAGAAGAAGATCCTTGTGAGTAGACACCGAATCTGATTCTGACTCTGATTCTGAAACTTAATCTGAATCTGAATCTGAATCTGAATATGAATGTGAATGTGAATCTGACTCTAACTCTGAATCTGACTCACTCTGACTCTGTTGGTGTTCACACTGAACAGTGTTTTGGTTGACATTGGCGTGACGTAACGTGTTCATTGAGTGAACTGGTGCTGGTCAATCCCGTCACACCCGTGTGGAGGACATGGATCGGTTTGGTCTTCTTCCTGTCGGGTTCTGCTGTTCCTGGGTCAGCTGTGGTGACAGTCGTCAGGGGAACCTGACGTGAGCTGATGAAGGACGCAGTCGTCATGACAGTTTTGTTGTTTTGATGCTGCCTGGATGATCCGGTTGACAAAGAGTAGATTTACCAGGAACACTGAAATGGAAACATTTATAACCCTAATCTGTTCCTTTATACACAAGTAAAGAGCACCTTCATCATCTTCACCTTCATCTTCATCTTCATCGTCATAATCACCACCACAGGGGTCGCTGCACTGCGTTTAGAGTTCCCCTTAGTGTGAACACAAACCACAGCAGCGGTGTGTTTAACTGTGAACACTGATGAGAGTAAACCCCGCCCCCCACCTCACAAGCACCAGCCCACAGACACCGGTGACTTCTGACCTCTGTGTGTTTCTCAGATTGGTGTCTTAGCCGTGTCAATTGTGACCCTGATCCTTGGTCTCGGACTAGGTCTTGGACTGGATAGAGGTACCGCCACACACACACACACACACACACACACACACACACACACACACACACACACACACACACAAACACACACCCTGGTTTTATGTCTTCCAGCCCCGCCCGCCCCCCACACGTCCTGCAGGGGGCGCTGCTTCGAGCCGTACGACGGCGACGCCCCCGGCTGCCGGTGCGACGACAGCTGTAAGGCCAGCAACAGCTGCTGCTACGACTTCTACGACACCTGCACGGTCCCAGGTGAGACGCGGTGGGCGGGGACTGCGGGTCAGCTTTAGAGACGACTGTCAGTCCAGTAACTGATCGGGGGGTTCAGTCCAACAGTGGGGGTGCACCCGGCTGCGCTGTGGAGAAACCAGGCTGAACCAGAGCCGATGCCACTGTTCCCACGACTGTCTGAGCGCCGGAGACTGCTGCACCAACTACCAGCACGTCTGCCATGGTAGGGGGACACATCTGCCACGGCAGGGGGGGGCCAGTACGTCTGCCACAGTAGGGGGGCACGTCTGCCACGGTAGGGAGGCATGTCTGCCACAGTAGGGTGGGCACGTCTGCCACAGTAGGGGGGCTGAAGAAGTCTCTTGGATGAGAAACGAAACGTCTTCAAGAACTTTCTTAACGTCCAGTGGATTGACTCAACAGCACGGTAGGGGGCCACGTCTGCCATGGCAGGGGGAGGCACGTCTGCCAGGACGGGGGTCTTGGACATGTGTCCTCATGGACGTGCAGCTGGTTGTGTTGAACTGGTGTCCCACCGCAGACATCTGGGAGACGAGCTCCTGGACCGTCTCTTGACCAGAACCAGAACCTTCACCAGAATCAGAACCAGGACCAGACAGAAGTGACCCGACCCTCAAATGTGTCCAAAATGTGTCGTTCCAGGAGAGACTGAATGGATGGAGGACGAGTGTGAAGACCTGTCAGCAGCACGATGTCCAGCAGGGTGAGCAGGACGTGCTACACCTCCTGCTACACCTCCTGTTGTCCTACTACACCCCCTACTACACCTCCTGTTGTCCTGTTACACCTCCTAATACACCTCCTACTACATCTCCTACTACACCTCCTGCTACACCCTCCTACTACACCTCCTACTACACCTTCTGCTACATATCCTGCTACACCTCCCACTGTCCTACTACACCTCCCGTTGTCCTACTACACCCCCTACTACACCTCCTGTTGTTCTACTACACCTCCTAATACACCTCCTGCTACACCTCCTGTTGTCCTACTACACCCCCCTACTACACCTCCTGTTGTCCTGTTACACCTCCTAATACACCTCCTACTACATCTCCTACTACACCTCCTGCTACACCCTCCTACTACACCTCCTACTACACCTTCTGCTACATATCCTGCTACACCTCCCACTGTCCTTCTACACCTCCCGTTGTCCTACTACACCCCCTACTACACCTCCTGTTGTCCTACTACACCTCCTAATACACCTCCTGCTACACCTCCTGTTGCCCCTACTACACCTTCTACTACACATCCTGCTACACCTCCCACTGTCCTTCTACACCTCCTACTACACCTCCTGCTGTCCTATTACACCTCCTGCTACACCTGTCAGTGTGAATCTCCTCCTTTCTGGAGATCAGATGTTTGACATTGTCCTCCTCCACAGTTTCAGCCGCCAGCCGCTGCTCCTCGTCTCGTTGGATGGACTGAGGTCGGAGTATCTTCACACCTGGAGCTCCCTCATGCCGGTCCTGGATAAGCTCCGTCAGTCTTGTTCCCCCCTCATGAATACTGTTTGGCCATTTCTGAAGAACATTTGATCCTTTGGTTAGAACTAAAATTCAAGTAGAACCTGTCAGCTGGAACTGTAGACATGACCGTTGTGTTCTCATCGTGTCTCATCGAGTTCTAGCAGATGTTTCAGTGTGACGCCGCTTCACACAAATGATTCAGTCTCTCCTCCAATGAACGCTCTGCTTCTGTTGTCATAGAGACGTGTGGGACCTCAGCTCCATACATGCAGGCAGCGTTTCCTAGCAAGACCTTCCCCAACCACTACGCCATTGTTACGGTAAACCCTCGTCCTAACACCTAACCCTGATCCAAACCCAAACCCTAATCCAAACTCAAAACCAAATCCTAGTCCTAACCCCTAACCCTGGTCCAAACCCAAACCCTAATCTAAACCCAAATTCTAACCCTGATCCCAACCCAAACCCTAATCTAAACCCAAATTCTAACCCTGATCCAAACCCAAACCCTAATCTAAACCCAAATTCTAACCCTGATCCAAACCCAAACCCTAATCTTAACCAAAATTCTTACCTTGATCCAAACCCAAACCCTAATCCAAAACCAAACCCTAACCCAAATCTAAACCCAAACCTTAATCCAAACCCAAACCCTGAACCTAACCCCTAAATCTAACCCTAACCCATAACCCAAACCTCTACACCATCGTTAAGGTACACACTAACCGTAACTCAAACCACGCCCTCCAGCAGCCAATCAAACCCATTTCCTGCCACACAGAACAGCCTTTGTTCCCTGACTTGTTTCCTACTCGTTATAATAGCTGTGGATCCGGGACTCCAGCCAAACACGTCATTCTCGTGTTCCACCACACGGACACATGGCAGGGAAACATCCTGTTTCAGTCTCTATTCTATTGGCTGGTTGTTTCATCAGCAGTTGTCACGTCAGCTGATTGGTGGACGACTACCAGCTTCCTGTCACAGTACTCTGGTGGCACCACAGAGGTGTTGGTCTGTCGGCGGGTCGCTTCACCATCAATCCAGGATGTCAGATGTTCATGAAAGTTCTTCTGGTGCCCATGATCTCATGAGGATCAGCCCTGTTGACCTTTTGAGTTTGCCCCACCCTGAGCTTTACTTTCCCAGAATCGATTGGAAGGAATGGGATCCAGGCATACAAACAGAATCTTAAAAACTTTCCCTGTCAGACTAATAGCATTCCAATTAGCCTGGCACGCTAACTTGATTAATGAGTCTGTTAGCTCACACAGCTGCAGACTTGAGTTTTTTGTTAGTGTGGAACTTTCTAAATCTGTTTGAACCTGCAAACTGCCTGGTAGTTCCAGAAGGGGAGGGTAACAGATGCCCCCCAGGTGACAAACGATTTCATGGCAGACGTCTCAGGGTTGTTCTGCAACTAAACGCCGGTGCAGAGGTTGGTAGGAAACAAATCTTCCCTGGAAATGGTGTTTGTCCAATCGAGTGCAGCTGTGTCAGACTGGTCTTGATGACTTCCAGGGACCCCCCGCAGAGAAAAGCATGTTTACCATACATGGACAGAAGGAGGTCCAGCTCACGAGAGTTCCCCAGCTGACACAGACTAACTCCTGGCTGGCTTCTCTTACTGTCTGGACCAGTGTGGCAAAACATTTCTGTACATTCTGACTACCTGATGGCTGACGTCTAGACTCAACACTTCAATCGATAGCGATCGACCTGTTGGGTCTAGACGTTTGGGCTCGTTCTTCAGATCCTGGGTGATAGCTGGTCCAAGCCCTTACAGACGGTTATTGATCACCACCTCACCGACTCTGTCCTCCCCTAGGGTCTCTATCCAGAGTCCAATGGCTTGATCGACAACACCATGTACGACCCGGTGTTCGACGCCATCTTCAATCTGTCAGGTCCAGAGAAGAACAACCCAGACTGGTACCTCGGAGAGCCAGTGAGTCCAGTTTCAGATGCCCCCTGGGAGAGTTGGGTTGTATTTGACCACTTGATTGTTTCTCTGTTAATTGTGATGACTAGTGGGGAATTCTATCCACCGAGGCCAGTAAATGTCCCATTAGCTTGTCTGGCTCCTTTCCATCCACCCACAGCAGTTTGGTTCCATTCCGTCACACGTTCAGTCCTTTTTGGTCCTGTTAAAAACCAACAACCACAGAGGTGCAGATCGGTTAGCTTTAAGAACAGTTTTCTTGTAGACCCTGAGAAGGATTTAGCAGGAACACACTTCATCAGCAGGCCTGTTTGTGGCCTGGTAGTCAAAACTGAGGGCACCAAGACCAACAAGTTGTCTTGGGCTTTCTCATCAGGAATCACTCAAACTTCAGTATTTATGGGGAATTTGAGCAGCTAAAAATCCAAGATTAAACTTAATGGAACTTATATATTCAGGAATAATAAATGAATGATAGTTGTGATGGTCATGTGACTCGTCTGCAGATCTGGCTCACAGCGAAGCACCAGGGCCTGAAGTCCGGGACCTTCTTCTGGCCGGGATCCGATGTTAAAATCGGCGGCAGCTTTCCGGACATCTACGAACCGTATAACGGGTAAGACCCCCAGCCGCCCCCCCCGATTGAGTTCAGCCAAATGTCTGCACCAACCAGACTCAACAGGAAATTCTGCGGTTTCCAAGCCTGTCCTGAGTCACATGACTGAGATGTTCATTCCCAGGAAAGCCCGGCGTGCTTTCAGCTGAAGGTCACCTGATGCGTTCCTCAGTCACTTCCTGTGACCTCAGAGGGCCATCAGGGCGTCAGACCTCCCCACACCCTGGGTTTAAACAGAGTTGGTGTTACAGGGATTCATTCTGTCATTCAAGTTAATAACCAGGAAGGTGAGGTGAAGTCCTAAACCTTGTCCTGAGGTACCGCTGATAGCTGATAGCTGATAGCATTCATTCATTTACTCTCATGACCTTGTTTTAATTGTTAGTATCTCTTTGTGTCCCATAAATAAGTTTTATTTACAGTATGTATTTTATTCATGGGATGGGGTTTCACGGACCAAAGGCTGAAAACTCACGCATTAAGAATGTGATGTTGTCATTGTTGGTATGTGAACACGCGCCAGAATGCTGCTATTTTAATGCAGGGGCCTGTATGTGCTTAGCTGCGTTAGCATCATGTGTCGCTAAACAAGCAGGTCAAGTTCTGTTCAATCAGCTGAATGAAGTAAAGATTTATTACAGCTGATAAGTGATAATTAGTCGATTAGAAAGTCGTTACTCAGACAAGAACAAGATAATCCAGGCTCTGATGGCGGTGGTGGCTGATAACGCTGCTGAGACGGATGAACCATGTCATTATAAATAGGTAACATGTAAAAAAACATTCATATGACAGAATGTCAGGAAACAACGACAGGCCTGGAAGGACTGATAGAACAAGAGCAATAACAGGAAGTCAGCTGATGAGTCACGTCTGGATGGAACTTGGAGCTCTGAACCCTCTGAGGAACCCGAGCGGGGACAGTCAGGAACTGTGTGTCAGGCGTGTGTCAGGCGTGTGTCAGGCGTGTGTCAGGAGGTGACGAGTAAACTGTACAGATTTATGACAAATATTCAACAACAAAATGTCCTTCTGGGAAAAAATACCATAGAAAGTAGGAACTGAAACCACCCTGAGGGGCAACACAAATCCCTGTTAAGGGAAATACTTACAAAGCAGAAACCAAAGATCCAGGAGGAAGCTAGAAACTGAAGAAATAAACTAGAAATGAACTAGAAATAAACTAGAAATAAACTAGAAGTATACAAATATGAGCAATAAATTCTACTGAAACTGGAGGCAGAGAACCAGAGATCAACTCCAGACAGGAAGAAAAGAACCTCCTGAACTAAACTAAACTACGCTAAACTACACTAAACTAAACTGAATTGAACTAAACTAAACTAAACTAAACTAAACTACACTACACTAAACTAAACTAAACTAAACTAAACTAAACTAAACTAAACTACACTAAACTAAACTGAATTGAACTAAACTAAACTAAACTAAACTAAACTAAACTACACTACACTAAACTAAACTGAATTGAACTAAACTAAACTAAACTAAACTACACTACACTAAACTAAACTAAACTAAACTAAACTAAACTAAACTACACTAAACTAAACTAAACTAAACTAAACTAAACTACACTACACTAAACTAAACTAAACTAAACTAAACTAAACTAAACTAAACTAAACTAAACTACACTAAACTAAACTGAATTGAACTAAACTAAACTAAACTAAACTACACTACACTACACTACACTAAACTAAACTAAACTAAACTACACTACACTACACTACACTACACTAAACTAAACTAAACTGAACTACACTAAACTAAACTGAATTGAACTAAACTAAACTAAACTACACTACACTACACTACACTAAACTAAACTAAACTAAACTAAACTAAACTACACTACACTACACTACACTAAACTACACTACACTACACTACACTACACTACACTAAACTAAACTAAACTAAACTACACTAAACTAAACTGAATTGAACTAAACTACACTACACTACACTACACTACACTAAACTAAACGACACTACACTACACTACACTAAACTACACTACACTACACTACACTACACTACACTACACTAAACTAAACTACACTACACTACACTACACTACACTAAACTACACTACACTACACTACACTACACTAAACTACACTACACTACACTACACTACACTACACTACACTAAACTAAACTACACTACACTACACTACACTACACTATACTACACTACACTAAACTACACTACACTACACTACACTAAACTACACTACACTAAACTACACTACACTACACTACACTAAACTACACTACACTAAACTACACTAAACTACACTACACTACACTACACTACACTACACTAAATTACACTACACTACACTACACTACACTAAACTAAACTAAACTAAACTAAACTAAACTACACTAAACTAAACTGAATTGAACTAAACTAAACTAAACTACACTACACTACACTACACTAAACTAAACTAAACTAAACTACACTACACTACACTACACTACACTAAACTACACTACACTACACTACACTACACTACACTAAACTAAACTACACTACACTACACTACACTAAACTAAACTAAACTAAACTACACTAAACTAAACTGAATTGAACTAAACTAAACTAAACTACACTACACTACACTAAACTAAACTAAACTACACTACACTACACTACACTACACTACACTAAACTACACTACACTACACTACACTACACTACACTACACTAAACTAAACTAAACTAAACTACACTACACTAAACTAAACTGAATTGAACTAAACTAAACTAAACTACACTACACTACACTACACTAAACTAAACTACACTACACTACACTACACTACACTACACTAAACTACACTACACTACACTACACTACACTACACTACACTAAACTACACTACACTACACTACACTACACTACACTACACTACACTAAACTAAACTAAACTAAACTACACTACACTAAACTAAACTGAATTGAACTAAACTAAACTAAACTACACTACACTACACTACACTACACTAAACTACACTACACTACACTACACTACACTACACTACACTAAACTACACTACACTACACTACACTACACTACACTACACTAAACTACACTACACTACACTACACTACACTACACAACACTACACTAAACTACACTACACTACACTACACTACACTACACTACACTACACTACACAACACTACACTACACTACACTACACTACACTACACTACACTACACTACACTACACTAAACTAAACTACACTACACTACACTACACTACACTACACTAAACTAAACTACACTACACTACACTACACTACACTACACTACACTAAACTAAACTACACTAAATTAAACTGAATTGAACTAAAGTAAAGGAGCCTCAGGCTCATCAGCCTGATGAGGCACAGGTGTGGAGACGAGGCTCTGCCCACATTCTGGCCTTGCTTCTGTTTCTACCCATCGTCTCTAGATGTGACCCCTACTGGACATGACCCCTACTGGACGTGACCCCTACTGGACGTGACCCCTACTAGACGTGACCCCTACTAGACGTGACCCCTGCTGGACATGACCCCTACTGGACGTGACCCCTACTAGACGTGACCCCTACTAGACGTGACCCCTGCTGGACATGACCCCTACTGGAGTTGACCCCTGCTGGACATGACCCCTACTGGATGTGACCCCTGCTGGACTAATGTGGATGCCCCTCTGCCCCCCCCCCACACACACACACACACAGGAAGGTGCCGTTTGAAGAGCGGGTGTTCACGGTGCTGAAGTGGCTCCAGCTGCCAGATGATGAAAGGTCAGCTGTTCATGTCAAAGTTCAGTCTTTAGTAGTCAGATTACTTTAGTAATCAGATTACTGACCGTATGTCTTGTGCCATCCTGTCCAGGCCGGACTTCTTCACGCTGTATCTTGAGGAGCCCGATAAGTCTGGACACAGCTACGGGCCCGTCAGCGGGGGGGTGAGGCGGTGTCACATGACCATAAACTCATCACAGCGTGGTTATCGTCTGATAAGAGGCTCCGCCCGGTTTCATTGATCACTAATGGGTTTCTAATGATCACCCTATCTCGCTGAGTCATCCAAGCCCAGTTTTATGGGATGTATCAGCAGACGGAGATGTCTCCCCACAGCGCCCTCTACTGGCGTCCCAACGCCGTTCCTCTGATGGATGCTGGGAGGGTGACAAAGACAAGGAACCGTTTCGGGGTGCATTCCCTCTGAGTTCCGCCGCTCTGGACGCTGGACTCTGGACGCTGGACTCTGGACGCTGGACTCTGGACGCTGGACTCTGGACACTGGACGCTGGACTCTGGACGCTGGACTCTGGACACTGGACTCTGGACACTGGACTCTGGATGCTGGACTCTGGACGCTGGACTCTGTACACTGGACGCTGGACTCTGGACGCTGGACTCTGGACACTGGACGCTGGACTCTGGACGCTGGACTCTGGACACTGGACGCTGGACTCTGGACGCTGGACTCTGGACACTGGACTCTGGACTCTGGACTCTGGACACTGGACGCTGGACTCTGGACACTGGACTCTGGACGCTGGACGCTGGACTCTGGACACTGGACTCTGGACACTGGACTCTGGACACTGGACTCTGGATTCTGGACTCTGGACACTGGACTCTGGACACTGGACTCTGGACTCTGACGCTGGTCAAACACGCCGGACCTTGATGGACAGGTGTTTGTGTGTCTCCCCAGGTGATCCAGGCCATCCAGGGCGTGGACCGCATCATGGGCCAGCTGATGAACGGGCTGAAGCAGATCGGGCTGCACCGCTGCCTCAACATCGTGGTGCTGGCGGATCACGGTAACACACGTGGAAATGTTTGTCCTGCTTGCTGCAGCTGACAAGCCGCGATGCTCCAATCAGGCATTGGGGGTTTGTGGTGTTTGAGGGCGGCGACCCCCCAGGCGTTGACAGCCCTTCTGTTTAGTCATGGCAGGCCAACGGGTTCACTTCTCTGACCTGGCCTGCTGGGACTGGTTTCCACTCCAGAACAAAGACCACCTGCGTCTGACCACCTGCGTCTACAGGTCTACACCATAGACTTGTAGATGAACCCTAATGACTCCAGACAAAGCATCTGACCTTTGACCTTGACTGGGCAGCTGGGGTCAAGCCTGCATCGGTCTCTGCTGCTAGCGACTCTTTGTGTAACAAAGCGAAACCAGTGAGACCTGGTGAGAAAGACTTTTCACTGATTGGTTGCTGCAGGTATGGAGGAAATCAGCTGCGACAGGAAGGAGGTCCTGCAGGATCTGGTGGGGGACGTGAGCCGCTACTGGGTCACCGAGGGCCCGTTTGGACGCATCCGAGCCAAAGACAAAGACTTCATCAGTGTGTAAATACGGCCGTTCATCCAGAGGGAACAGTTCGTGGTAGCTATAGTAACAGTAACTTCTTCTTCTCCCTTTGACAGTGGACTCAGCCGGACTAGTCTCCAACATGACTGTAAGTCCTCCAGGCAGTCGAGTGTTTACGAGTCTTTACGGAGGCGGACCTTCACATCGACCACTGGAACAGAGATTCTT
>JABVMC010000080.1:7500-17500 GCA_013358685.1 Antennarius maculatus | reverse complement strand
CTGTCCGTTTCATGAGAACCTGGTGGATCTTGGTCCACATCTTGTGTGAAGAGCGCTCAGGCAGAGAGAATATTTAGGGATGGCTGTAATCCGTTGGATTACCTGAACAATCAGTGTAGAAAGGTCCAGGTTTTGGGGAGGGGGTTCCATTACATCTGTCAGCTGCTGGAGCCTTACGTCAGGAATGGAACCCAACCACGCGCTGACAGTCCCACACACAGGGTGCATTGCACTGAGGGGTTTTACCACCGTTAATATATTTCTCAGTGATGTTTAATTATTATGATGTCCTTAAATCCCTCGTTGGATGGGTTACAAGCAAGACACAGATAAAATACCATTAATCAATTATTTAAGTAAATCATGGATTGATTGATTGATTCATAGGTACTTTTATGTTTTCTGTTGGCGATGCTGAAAACCTGGGGGAGAACACAGTATGTAGAGCTATTCATAAAGTGGGGGGGGCTACAATCACATGCCATAATGAAAAATGTGGTACACACACACATTTATGGAACACACACACGTTACTGTAGTCAGATATACAAGTGCAGTCATAGTGGGGAAGTACTATTAGAATGACACTAACTTCCATCGACACAGTCGGACATGTTTTCCCAGCAATCCTTGCTCCGTTTGGCAGCTGCAACTGTGTTGCTCTTAGCCTGGATTATTGATTTGTATTGATCGTATTTATTGATTATTATTGTTCGCTCCTCCGTTGTGAAATATGCGGTTCGGGCCGCTTTGTTGCATGTTTGTGATTGGTCGCATGCAGCAAACTCCGCCCTTTTTACGTGAGCGTGCACAGCTCTAGAGTGGACACGTCTGAACTGAGTTAGTGAGTTGATAGCTTTATGGTACCGAACATCCGGAGGGGGGGTGTCTCGGTAAGTGAAGCTAGATAAGTCAGAGGAAGCCCGGCCAGGTTCATCCAGCTTATGGTACAGGTCTCTGTGAGTTATTTACTCTCTAGCTGGTGTTCTACTTTCCATCTTCTGGTACTTTCTGTGTTCTGTGTACTCACTGTGTGACGGAGATGTTAATGTCCCTGATGGAACCTCCTGAAGGGATCAATAAAGTTCTACTCGCTCTCTACTCCATCGTGTTTGGACAGCTGTTATTGATTACTGATCAGCTTGGTGTTTTCTGATTGGAGAACAGAGTTGTGTGGATGTTATGCTGGTTTGGGTTTCTGCTGCTCACAATGCTCCAATAATGCCCCGCCCCCTGTGCCTGGAAGAGACAAGGGGCGGGACTAACGGGGACAGACACCAGTCATCTGCTGAAGAGGAACAAGAAATCCCATGATGCACCTAGGCCCTGGGACCACCCCCCATATCATTCCAGTGGGGTTATCATCAACATGCCTCCATCTGGGTGCAGTTCTCCCGACTGACCACCAGGGGTCTCACTTCTCTGTATTTCGACTTGTCAAAAACAAACTTTCCTGGAGTTCCGGGGGGAGTTTCGTGGGGGGAGTTTCTGGGGGGAGGGGTCAGAGTGACCCGTTCCTCCGGGGGGAGGGCTCAGACCCGTTCCTACTCGTCCCGCTCTGTTTTCCCGTGAGTTCCGGTAACGCGGGGTGAGGCGCGCACACGCGCGTGTGGACGCGTCGGGGGGGGTAAGTCAGACGGGGTGTCGACAGGTAACTGGATCACGGACGGAACGGATTCCTGCCGCCACGGCTCGCTGCTCCCGGTCCCGGTCCCGGTCCCGGTCGGTTCCGCCCCGCCTGAAGAATGTCGGACGACACGCGGGACGGCCCCCCCGGGCTGTTCGGTGAGCTTTACCGGTGTTAACGGGAGTGACGTAGCTGCTAACGGGGCTAACGCTGTGGGGCTCAAACCGGTAGATCTGACGTCAGAGCGTCATCATGGAGACGAGCTAGAGGTTAAAGGTCACCTGTGGGTTCAGTCCGCTTGATTAACGGGTCCGGTGATGACGTCACAGATCAGAGGAGAGTTTCCTGGGTCTGCAGGTGGCCTCAGGGTGCATTATGGGAACATGCTGCCTACTATGGGAGTCCCCCCTGCCCCCACCTGAGAATGTGAACTCCTGTTTCCACAGCCTGAGGGTGGGGCTACCTGAGGGGGGAATCACATTCCTCTGGATTGGGACAGAGCAGCCCTGCCGGCCCGCCCACGTAGCCCCGCCCACCAGTCTGGTTCATCTAGTCCAGTCCACTTAGCCCCGCCCACCTGGTCCCACCCAGACCAGAGACCTGTACCATAAGCTGGATGAACCTAGCCGGGCTTCCTCTTACTTATCTGGCTTCACTTACCGAGACACCCCCCCTCCGGATGTTCGGTACCATAAAGCTATCAACTCACTGATTCAGTTCAGACGTGTCCACTCTAGATCTGTGCACGCTCACGTAAAAAGGGCGGAGTTTGCTGCATGCAACCAATCACAAACATGCAACAAACCGGCCCGAACCGCATATTTCACAACGGAGGAGCGAACAATAATAATCAATAAATACGATCAATACAAATCAATAATCCAGGCTAAGAGCAACACAGTTGCAGCTGCCAAACGGAGCAAGGATTGCTGGGAAAACATGTCCGACTGTGTCGATGGAAGTTAGTGTCATTCTAATAGTACTTCCCCACTATGACTGCACTTGTATATCTGACTACAGTAACGTGTGTGTGTTCCATAAATGTGTGTGTGTACCATATTTTTCATTATGGCATGTGATTGTAGCCCCCCCACTTTATGAATAGCTCTACATACTGTGTTCTCCCCCAGGTTTTCAGCATCGCCAACAGAAAACATAAAAGTACCAATCAATCAATCAATCCATGATTTACTTAAATAATTGATTAATGGTATTTTATCTGTGTCTTGCTTGTAACCCATCCAACGAGGGATTTAAGGACATCATAATAATTAAACATCACTAAGAAATATATTAACGGTGGTAAAACCCCTCAGTGCAATGCACACTGTGTGTGGGACTGTCAGCGCGTGGTTGGGTTCCATTCCTGACGTAAGGCTCCAGCAGCTGACAGATGTAATGGAACCCCCTCCCCAAAACCTGGACCTTTCTACACTGATTGTTCAGGTAATCCAACGGATTACAGCCATCTCTAAATATTCTCTCTGCCTGAGCGCTCTTCACACAAGCTGTGGACCAAGATCCACCAGGTTCTCATGAAACGGACAGAACATTTTCTAAGAGAACTGATTGGTCAGTAGGTGGGGCCGTTATACCTGCTGAGCTCTGATTGGTCAGTAGGTGGGGCTGTTATACCTGCTGAGCTCTGATTGGTCAGTAGGTGGGGCCGTTATACCTGCTGAGCTCTGATTGGTCAGTGGGTGGGGCTGTTATACCTGCTGAGCTCTGATTGGTCAGTAGGTGGGGCTGTTATACCTGCTGAGCTCTGATTGGTCAGTAGGTGGGGCCGTTATACCTGCTGAGCTCTGATTGGTCAGTAGGTGGGGCCGTTATACCTGCTGAGCTCTGATTGGTCAGTAGGTGGGGCTGTTATACCTGGGGAGCTCTTACCCTGAACTCATCCTGCTCCGGAGCAGGTTAGGTGTTCAGCATAGGTTACCGCGACAACGTCGCCCGATAGAAAGTCAGCCACCTTTATGGGACCGAAAAGCCAGGGTTAAGCCTGAAGTTATCTCGCTAACGTAATCCAGGTAATACAGGTTTCCGGACCAGAATGAGTTCACCTGTCTGTCATTGGTCAGCTGTCACACCCATTTAGACCCTGACCCCAAGAGGTTGACCCAGAACCATCTGGACCACTGCTCTGGTCCTGGAGCCTACAGGGAGGGGGGGTGGACCCGGTAACCTTTGTTCTCTGGGCGTGCACCAGGAGCTAGTGTGACGAAGCCACTGTGTCTCGGTGTCAAAGAGTTGAGTAAACCACAAAACGCCACATTCTGTGTCCAGACAGCGTCTCGCTGTAACAGCAGGTAAAACTGACAAGTAAACATTGAGGAATATTTTGTGTGACTATCTTCACATAGTGAATGCAAGTTTTCAATTGTTGGGGGGTGTAAAACCGCGCTCGTCATAGGAGTGTGTGGGGTGGATACCCCCCCACAGGGGGAGTCCAGGGGGACATTTTTTAGAAAATGGGGTTGTTTTCCTGCATTCTGAGGGCAAAATCTTCTGTTCAGTTGACCTACAAAAATAGACTAAAGTCAACAGTTGAAGCTGAACTATCTGTATTTCTGTCCTACTTTATGCAGGTAGAAATGTGAGATTCAACAATTAAAAACTTACATTCACTATGAAGATACAGTCATACAAAATATGTTTACTTGTAAGTTTTACTTGGACTAGAAGACATTTTAACTGTGACTCAGACAACACCATTGGTATGTCATAGTTTAGTTTGTTTTTTAATTCAATAACATGATTTTTCATTTCAATTTAAAAAGGCATCTAAAATATCAAGTGAGGTGAATCCACATTTACATGTATCACTGGTTATTCCTGCTGCTCATAGGGACCAAAAGTCTAAGACTACAAACAAGTATTGATTATATATTTCATTGACCTTCTGATCGGTCTGTCACCCCCCCTCCCCCCCCAGCATTCACCATTTGTTTATTAATGAGGATTTTAACACAAACTCTACTATAAAACACTGGATTCTTTTGATTGATCGTCTTCGTCTTGTCGTCACCATCTCACGGGTTTAACTTGTAAAAAAAGAATCTTTTTGTTTTTCATTGGACGAGAGGAGGTCATGACCCGAGTGCATATTTAATGATCTGGAGCGTTTGGGTCATGTAGGCTATTTCAGTTGGCATGCGGAAATAGCGGCGCTAGCGAGCGGTGCTAGCGAGCGGCGCTAGCGAGTGGCGCTAGCGAGCGAAAAACAAGTTTTAGCCTTTTTTCCTAAAAATAAGAACGCCACTCTGGCTACACGGTTAAAAACCCTGTAGCCACTCCGGAATTTACTTCGCCTGTGGCGAAGTGGCGAATGGCTAGCGCAAGCCCAGGTTCTGGTCCCATGGCTCTGTGCTGCCTGGTTAGGGGTCAGACGGGGGCCCCAGGGTCTGACGGGGGGCCTGGTTCAGGTGGGTTCAGACCCAGCGCTGCCCCTTCAGCAGGAGTTCTATGAAGATATCCAGAACCAATCACTGATCAGCGCCACAGCAGGGGGCCGGGGGGTGGTTTGGTAGTTTATGTGCGTCGTCTCCTGTCACCGCTACTGAACTGGTCCAATCCCCAACAGCAGGGGGGGGTCTGATAGCGTGGGGTCAGGTGGTCAGTGTGGGTGTGGTCAGTGGGGGTGAAGGGATCACAGGGTTGTCTCCTAACCCCTCCCTGGGTGCTCTGGGTCATTCTGACCCGGTCCATGTGTTGTGTCACAGAGAGCGTCAGAGACGCCGTGGGTCGACAGGTCAAACTGAGCCTGAAGTGTCGGGTCCAGCTGGAGGTCAAAGGTGACAAGCTGGAGGGCCGCGTGCTGGTAGGTGTCCCCAGAACCCCTCAGCACCAGAACCCAGGGCGGGGCTAATCCTGTCTCTCGCTCCTCCCACAGGCCCTGGCGCCACACCGGGCCTTCCTCCTGACGGACCGGATCCCGTCCAAGGTCAGAACCTCTACCCACAATGCATCTGTGAGGAGATGTTGTGTGTGTGTGTGTGTGTGTGTGTGTGTGTGTGTGTGTGTGTGTGTGTGTGTGTGTGTGTGTGTGTGTGTGTGTGTGTGGCAGCAGGCGGGGTGGTTAGGGGGCAGGGTCTCAGAGGCTCTGTGACGCGACACCTGTAGCTTGACTGTGATTGGCTGCTGGTTTCAGGTGGAAAATTCCTTCAATTACCTGGACCTACAGGGAGTCAGCAGCAACAAACCCACACAGGTACACACACACATGCACACATACAATTACACGCACACACGCACACATACAGGTACACACACACACACTGGTACACACACATGCACACGCACACACATGCACACACACACACACATACATGTACACACACACACACATACAGGTACACACACACACATGCAGGTACACATTCACACACACAGGTACACATGCACACAGGTACACACTCACACAGACAGACACACACACACAGGTACACACTCACACAGACACACACACACAGACACACACACAGGTACACACTCACACAGACACACACACACAGACACACACACACAGGTACACACTCATACAGGTACATACACAGGTACACACATAGGTACACTCACAGGCACACATGTACACTGGTACACACACACACACACACACACACACACACACACACAGGTACACACACACATGTACACATGCACACTGATACACACACAGATGCACACACACAGACGCACACACACATACAGGTACACACACACATACAAGTACACACACACACATGTACACACACACATGTACACACACACACAGGTACACACACATACAGGTACACACACAGGTACACACACGCTGCTCCATGGCCCCCCTACAGGTGGATCTGGATCTGGACCGGGGTTCCTGGACCCTCTGGTTCTCGTCGGTGGACGAGGTGGACGAGGTGCTCGGCACCATCGGGGGCTTCCTGCACCAGACCTGCCCAGCCGGTGCGGCTGTGTAGGTACCGGGGGGGTGGGTTTGTGGCCCCTGGGGCCCATGGCCCCCCAGGACCGACCCTGAAATTCTCTCCCTGTGAAGGAAGCTGCTGCGGGGGCTGAGCCTGACGCCCCCGGAGAGGGGCGTGGCCCTTCAGGCCCTCTGGGACGAGCAGGGCGGGGCCGACCCGGGCCCCTGCGGTAAGGCCCTCCCGGCAGGAACATTCCATTGTGGTGAGGGGGGGGTTCTGAAGCTGTTGTGTGTTGCAGGCGGGTTCTCCCAGCAGTACCGGTGTGTGTGTGACCAACTCAGCCTGCCCTTCAGGGAGGAGGTCCAGTGGGTGGGTCCACACACACACACACACACACACACACACACACACACACACACACACACACATGTTGTTCTCCTGCCCCCCCACCGGTTGTGTTTGTTAGCTGAGGATGATTGCCCCCCCTCCAGGACGTGGACACCATCTACCTGACTCAGGACACCAGGGAGCTCAACCTGCAGGACTTCATTCACCTGGAGAACAGGTGCGTTCTGGTTGGTCCACACACAACAGGAAGTACAGTAACCCCTCATCTACCAGCGTTTCAGACGCGTGGCTTCACCTTATCACTGATTGTTAGTAGGCAGTCACATGACACCGTACACGCATTCTATTGGCTGACAGCACCAGGAAGTGTGCTGTGTTCAGAGACTCATGGAACACAGAGCACCTCCTGTTTTTTAAAGAATATTATTACCATATTGGCCCGAATATGAGACGGTGTTTTTTCCATTGAAATAAGACTGAAAAAGTGGGGGTCGTCTTACATTCGGGGTCTAGACATTATACCCATTCACAACGCTAGATGGCGCCAGATATCTAGAGTGTGCGTTTCCCTTCGGGGATTATAACAGTGTATAAAAAACATTTAAAAAAAAAATCTTTAAAGCGAATGCTGAACTAACTCCCCAGGCCAAAGAGAATCCCTGTCACGAAGAAGAAAAATAAAAAAATAGCAGTAAGAAAGAAAAGAGAAGAGAAAACAGAAAATGGAGAAACGTCGCGACAATGTGGAGAAAAGTGGGTTGAAGATCGTCCAGGTTAACCGGCAGCTGAGAAGTTATGATGCAAACTTCAGGATGATGGTGAGAAATGAGGCCGAGTCTTCAAACTATTGCAAAGCGGCTGTGAAATATGGTGTCAGAGTGTAATGTACAGAGATGGAGAGCTCAAAAAGATCACCTACAACATGCTCTCAGTCAGAGAAAAGCTTTCCGTGGTCCTCAGAGCGGCCGCTTCCAAGAGCTCCACAGGAAGGGTGTGTGTGTGGACGTGGACGAGAAACCAAAGGACGGGATGTCCGTCAGATATTAAGATGTGATAGACAGTTTTTACATGATTTGAAGGAGGCAAAATAACATGATTTTTCTGTCCAATATATTGTTATAATCATTTGTTTCAGATTTACTGTAATTATTTTCTGTAGAAAAATTAAATTTGGTGTTCAGAAAGTCTTTTTTCAAACTTGAGTCTTGAAAAAAGGGGGTCGTCTTATAATCAGGGTCGTCTTATATTCAGGCCAATACGGTAATTTACTTTAATATTATTTTTCTTAGTTATTAAAGAAACACTTAAAATGCTTTAAACAGTCTATCAGAGTGTTTTAAAGGTAATACAGAGAGAAGGTACAAGAAAACACAAGCCAGTGTCTTATTGTGCTGGTCCCAAGCCCGGATAAATACAGAGGGTTGTGTCAGGAAGGGCATCTGACGTAAAACTTTTGCCAAATCAAAGATGCGAATCAAACCTATGACTTCCATACCGGATCGGTCGAGGCCCGGGTTAACAACGACCGCCATCGGCGCTGTTGACCTACAGGGCGCCGGTGGAAATTGGATTACTGTTGGTCGAAGAAGGAGAGGAGGAAAGTGCGTTCGCACGAAGAAAGAGAAGAGGAACGCCAAGAGTATAGGACTAAGAGTAGGGACGTTGAATGTTGGAACTATGACAGGAAAAGGTAGAGAGTTGGTCGACATGATGCAGAGGAGGAAGGTAGACATACTGTGTGTCCAGGAGACCAGGTGGAAAGGTAGCAAGGCTAGAAGTTTAGGAGCAGGGTTCAAGTTGTTCTATCATGGTGTAGATAGAAAGAGAATGGAGTAGGGGTTATCTTGAAGGAGGAGTTTGTTAGGAATGTCCTGGAGGTAAAAAGAGTGTCGGATAGAGTGATGAGTCTGAAGCTAGAAATAGAAGGTGTGATGTTCAATGTTGTTAGTGGGTATGCTCCACAGGTAGGATGTGAGCTGGAGGAGAAGGAGAAATTCTGGTTGGACTTTGATGAAGTGATGCAGAGCATACCTAGAAGTGAGAGAGTTGTCATCGGTGCAGACTTCAATGGACATGTTGGTGCAGGTAACAGAGGTGATGAGGAAGTGATGGGCAGGTTTGGTATCCAGGAGAGGAACGCAGAAGGACAGATGGTAGTTGACTTTGCAAAAAGGATGGAAATGGCTGTAGTGAATACTTTCTTCCAGAAGAGGCAGGAACATAGGGTGACCTATAAGAGTGGTGGTAGGAGCACACAGGTAGACTACATCTTGTGTAGCTGGGCTTGCACCAGGAGCTAGTTTGACTAAGCCACTGTGGCTCAGTGTAAAAGAATTGAGCAAGCCACAAAAAGTCACATTCTGTGTCCAAGACAGTGGTGCAGCGTGCGGACGAGCGATGCTCCGGGGAGTGTGGGGGGGACACTCCCCACAGGGGAGGAAAACAAATGGGTTTGTTTTCCTGCATTCTGAGGGCAAAATCTTCTGTTCAGTTGACCTACAAAAATAGACGAAAGTCAACAGTTGAAGCTGAACTATCTGTATTTCTGTCCTACTTCATGCAGGTAGAAATGTGAGATTCAACAATTAAAAACTTACATTCACTATGAAGATACAGTCATACAAAATATTACTCAATGTCTACTTGTAAGTTTTACTTGGACTAGAAGACATTTTAACGTTGACCACCACCAACACCATTGGTATGTCATAGTTTAGTTTAGTTTGTTTTTTTTAATTCAATAACATGATTTTTCATTTCAATTTAAAAAGGCATCTAAAATATCAAGTGAGGTGAATCCACATTTACATGTATCACTGGTTATTCCTGCTGCTCATAGGGACCAAAAGTCTAAGACTACAAACAAGTATTGATAATATTTTTCATTTACCTTGTGATCGGTCTGTCATCACCCCCCCCCCACCATTCACCATTTGTTTATTAATGAGGATTTTAACACAAACGCTACTATAAAACACTGGATTCTTTTGATCGATCGTCTTCGCCTTGTCACCAATTCACGGGTTCAGCTTGCAAAAAAACAATATATTTTTGTTTTTCATTGGACGAGAGGAGGTCATGACCCGAGTGCATATTTAATGATCGGGAGCGTTCGGGT
>JABVMC010000079.1:62500-83682 GCA_013358685.1 Antennarius maculatus | reverse complement strand
TCGAGTAAAGTTTTAGTTATGTTTCTGTCGAGTAAAGTTTTAGTTATGTTTCTGTCGAGTAAAGTTTTAGTTATGTTTCTGTTGAGTAAAGTTTTAGTTATGTTTCTGTCGAGTAAAGTTTTAGTTATGTTTCTGTCTAGTAAAGTTTTAGTTATGTTTCTGTCGAGTAAAGTTTTAGTTATGGTTGAGTCGAGTAAAGTTTTAGTTATGTTTCTGTTGAGTAAAGTTTTAGTTATGTTTCTGTCGAGTAAAGTTTTAGTTATGTTTCTGTCTAGTAAAGTTTTAGTTATGTTTCTGTCGAGTAAAGTTTTAGTTATGTTTGAGTCTAGTAAAGTTTTAGTGATGTTTCTGTCGAGTAAAGTTTTAGTTATGTTTGAGTCGAGTAAAGTTTTAGTTATGTTTCTGTCGAGTAAAGTTTTAGTTATGTTTGAGTCGAGTAAAGTTTTAGTTATGTTTCTGTCGAGTAATGTTTTAGTTACGTTTCTGTCGAGTAAAGTTTTAGTTATGTTTGAGTCGAGTAAAGTTTTAGTTATGTTTCTGTTGAGTAAAGTTTTAGTTATGTTTCTGTCGAGTAAAGTTTTAGTTATGTTTCTGTCTAGTAATGTTTTAGTTATGTTTCTGTCGAGTAAAGTTTTAGTTATGTTTGAGTCGAGTAAAGTTTTAGTTATGTTTCTGTTGAGTAAAGTTTAGTTATGTTTCTGTCGAGTAGTTAGTATGTTTCTGTCGAGTAATGTTTTAGTTATGTTCCTGTCGAGTAAAGTTTTAGTTATGTTTGAGTCGAGTAAAGTTTTAGTTATGTTTCTGTTGAGTAAAGTTTTAGTTATGTTTCTGTCGAGTAAAGTTTTAGTTATGTTTGAGTCTAGTAAAGTTTTAGTGATGTTTCTGTCGAGTAAAGTTTTAGTTATGTTTGAGTCGAGTAAAGTTTTAGTTATGTTTATGTCGAGTAAAGTTTTAGTTATGTTTGAGTCGAGTAAAGTTTTAGTGATGTTTCTGTCGAGTAAAGTTTTAGTTATGTTTGAGTCGAGTAAAGTTTTAGTGATGTTTCTGTCGAGTAAAGTTTTAGTTATGTTTCTGTCAAGTAAAGTTTTAGTTATGTTTCTGTCAAGTAAAGTTTTAGTTATGTTTGAGTCGAGTAATGTTTTAGTTATGTTTCTGTCGAGTAAAGTTTTAGTTATGTTTGAGTCTAGTAAAGTTTTAGTGATGTTTCTGTCGAGTAAAGTTTTAGTTGTCGAGTAAAGTTTTAGTTATGTTTCTGTCAAGTAAAGTTTTAGTTATGTTTCTGTCAAGTAAAGTTTTAGTTATGTTTGAGTCGAGTAAAGTTTTAGTGATGTTTCTGTCGAGTAAAGTTTTAGTTATGTTTGAGTCGAGTAAAGTTTTAGTTATGTTTCTGTCGAGTAAAGTTTTAGTTATGTTTGAGTCTAGTAAAGTTTTAGTGATGTTTCTGTCGAGTAAAGTTTTAGTTATGTTTCTGTCAAGTAAAGTTTTAGTGATGTTTCTGTCGAGTAAAGTTTTAGTTATGTTTGAGTCGAGTAAAGTTTTAGTTATGTTTCTGTCGAGTAAAGTTTTAGTTATGTTTGAGTCGAGTAAAGTTTTAGTGATGTTTCTGTCGAGTAAAGTTTTAGTTATGTTTGAGTCTAGTAAAGTTTTAGTGATGTTTCTGTCGAGTAAAGTTTTAGTTATGTTTCTGTCAAGTAAAGTTTTAGTTATGTTTCTGTCAAGTAAAGTTTTAGTTATGTTTGAGTCGAGTAATGTTTTAGTTATGTTTCTGTCGAGTAAAGTTTTAGTTATGTTTCTGTCGAGTAAAGTTTTAGTTATGTTTCTGTCGAGTAAAGTTTGAGTTATGTTTCTGTCGAGTCAAGTTTTAGTTATGTTTGAGTCGAGTAAAGTTTTAGTTATGTTTGAGTCGAGTAAAGTTTTAGTTATGTTTCTGTCGAGTAAAGTTTTAGTTATGTTTCTGTCTAGTAAAGTTTTAGTTATGTTTCTGTCGAGTAAAGTTTTAGTTATGTTTCTGTCGAGTAAAGTTTTAGTTATGTTTCTGTCAAGTAAAGTTTTAGTTATGTTTGAGTCGAGTAATGTTTTAGTTATGTTTCTGTCGAGTAATGTTTTAGTTATGTTTCTGTCGAGTAAAGTTTTAGTTATGTTTCTGTCGAGTAAAGTTTTAGTTATGTTTCTGTCGAGTAAAGTTTTAGTTATGTTTCTGTCGAGAAAAGTTTGAATTATGTTTCTGTTGAGTAAAGTTTTAGTTATGTTTGAGTCGAGTAAAGTTTTAGTGATGTTTGAGTCGAGTAAAGTTTTAGTTATGTTTCTGTCGAGTAATGTTTTAGTTATGTTTCTGTCGAGTAAAGTTTTAGTTATGTTTGAGTCGAGTAAAGTTTTAGTTATGTTTCTGTTGAGTAAAGTTTTAGTTATGTTTCTGTCGAGTAAAGTTTTAGTTATGTTTCTGTCTAGTAAAGTTTTAGTTATGTTTCTGTCGAGTAAAGTTTTAGTTATGTTTGAGTCTAGTAAAGTTTTAGTTATGTTTCTGTCGAGTAAAGTTTTAGTTATGTTTGAGTCGAGTAAAGTTTTAGTTATGTTTCTGTCGAGTAAAGTTTTAGTTATGTTTGAGTCGAGTAAAGTTTTAGTTATGTTTCTGTCGAGTAAAGTTTTAGTTATGTTTCTGTCGAGTAAAGTTTTAGTTATGTTTGAGTCGAGTAAAGTTTTAGTTATGTTTCTGTTGAGTAAAGTTTTAGTTATGTTTCTGTCGAGTAAAGTTTTAGTTATGTTTCTGTCTAGTAATGTTTTAGTTATGTTTCTGTCGAGTAAAGTTTTAGTTATGTTTGAGTCGAGTAAAGTTTTAGTTATGTTTCTGTTGAGTAAAGTTTTAGTTATGTTTCTGTCGAGTAATGTTTTAGTTATGTTCCTGTCGAGTAAAGTTTTAGTTATGTTTGAGTCGAGTAAAGTTTTAGTTATGTTTCTGTTGAGTAAAGTTTTAGTTATGTTTCTGTCGAGTAAAGTTTTAGTTATGTTTGAGTCTAGTAAAGTTTTAGTGATGTTTCTGTCGAGTAAAGTTTTAGTTATGTTTGAGTCGAGTAAAGTTTTAGTTATGTTTATGTCGAGTAAAGTTTTAGTTATGTTTGAGTCGAGTAAAGTTTTAGTGATGTTTCTGTCGAGTAAAGTTTTAGTTATGTTTGAGTCGAGTAAAGTTTTAGTTGTTTCTGTCGAGTAATGTTTTAGTTATGTTTCTGTCGAGTAATATTTTTGTTATGTTTCTGTCGAGTAAAGTTTTAGTTATGTTCGAGTCGAGTAAAGTTTTAGTTATGTTTCTCGCGAGTAAAGTTTTAGTTATGTTTCTGTCGAGTAAAGTTTTAGTTATGTTTCTGTCGAGTAAAGTTTTAGTTATGTTTCTGTCAAGTAAAGTTTTAGTTATGTTTCTGTCAAGTAAAGTTTTAGTTATGTTTGAGTCGAGTAATGTTTTAGTTATGTTTCTGTTGAGTAAAGTTTTAGTTATGTTTCTGTCGAGTAAAGTTTTAGTTATGTTTCTGTCGAGTAAAGTTTGAGTTATGTTTCTGTCGAGTCAAGTTTTAGTTATGTTTGAGTCGAGTCAAGTTTTAGTTATGTTTGAGTCGAGTAAAGTTTTAGTTATGTTTCTGTCGAGTAAAGTTTGAGTTATGTTTCTGTCTAGTAAAGTTTTAGTTATGTTTCTGTCGAGTAAAGTTTTAGTTATGTTTCTGTCGAGTAAAGTTTTAGTTATGTTTCTGTCTAGTAAAGTTTTAGTTATGTTTGAGTCGAGTAATGTTTTAGTTATGTTTCTGTCGAGTAATGTTTTAGTTATGTTTCTGTCGAGTAAAGTTTTAGTTATGTTTCTGTCGAGTAAAGTTTTAGTTATGTTTCTGTCGAGTAAAGTTTTAGTTATGTTTCTGTCGAGAAAAGTTTTAGTTATGTTTCTGTCGAGTAATGTTTTAGTTATGTTTCTGTCGAGTAATGTTTTAGTTATGTTTCTGTCGAGAAAAGTTTGAATTATGTTTCTGTTGAGTAAAGTTTTAGTTATGTTTGAGTCGAGTAAAGTTTTAGTGATGTTTGAGTCGAGTAAAGTTTTAGTTATGTTTCTGTCGAGTAAAGTTTTAGTTATGTTTCTGTCGAGTAAAGTTTTAGTTATGTTTGAGTCGAGTAATGTTTTAGTTATGTTTGAGTCGAGTAATGTTTTAGTTATGTTTGAGTCGAGTAATGTTTTAGTTATGTTTGTGTCGAGTAAAGTTTTAGTTATGTTTCTGTCTAGTCAAGTTTGAGTTATGTTTGAGTCGAGTAAAGTTTTAGTTATGTTTCTGTCGAGTAAAGTTTTAGTTATGTTTCTGTCTAGTAAAGTTTTAGTTATGTTTGAGTCGAGTAATGTTTTAGTTATGTTTGAGTCGAGTAATGTTTTAGTTATGTTTCTGTCGAGTAAAGTTTTAGTTATGTTTGAGTCGAGTAAAGTTTTAGTTATGTTTATGTCGAGTAAAGTTTTAGTTATGTTTGAGTCGAGTAAAGTTTTAGTTATGTTTCTGTCGAGTAAAGTTTTAGTTATGTTTGAGTCGAGTAAAGTTTTAGTTATGTTTCTGTCGAGTAATGTTTTAGTTATGTTTCTGTCGAGTAAAGTTTTAGTTATGTTTCTGTCGAGTAAAGTTTTAGTTATGTTTGAGTCGAGTAAAGTTTTAGTTATGTTTCTCGCGAGTAAAGTTTTAGTTATGTTTCTGTCGAGTAAAGTTTTAGTTATGTTTCTGTCAAGTAAAGTTTTAGTTATGTTTGAGTCGAGTAATGTTTTAGTTATGTTTCTGTTGAGTAAAGTTTTAGTTATGTTTCTGTCGAGTAAAGTTTTAGTTATGTTTCTGTCGAGTAAAGTTTGAGTTATGTTTCTGTCGAGTCAAGTTTTAGTTATGTTTGAGTCGAGTCAAGTTTTAGTTATGTTTCTGTCGAGAAAAGTTTGAATTATGTTTCTGTCGAGTAAAGTTTTAGTTATGTTTCTGTCGAGTAAAGTTTGAGTTATGTTTCTGTCGAGTCAAGTTTTAGTTATGTTTGAGTCGAGTAAAGTTTTAGTTATGTTTGAGTCGAGTAAAGTTTTAGTTATGTTTCTGTTGAGTAAAGTTTGAGTTATGTTTCTGTCGAGTAAAGTTTTAGTTATGTTTCTGTCGAGTAAAGTTTTAGTTATGTTTCTGTCGAGTAAAGTTTTAGTTATGTTTCTGTCAAGTAAAGTTTTAGTTATGTTTGAGTCGAGTAATGTTTTAGTTATGTTTCTGTCGAGTAATGTTTTAGTTATGTTTCTGTCGAGTAAAGTTTTAGTTATGTTTCTGTCGAGTAAAGTTTTAGTTATGTTTGAGTCGAGTAAAGTTTTAGTTATGTTTATGTCGAGTAAAGTTTTAGTTATGTTTGAGTCGAGTAAAGTTTTAGTTATGTTTCTGTCGAGTAAAGTTTTAGTTATGTTTGAGTCGAGTAAAGTTTTAGTTATGTTTCTGTCGAGTAATGTTTTAGTTATGTTTCTGTCGAGTAATATTTTAGTTATGTTTCTGTCGAGTAAAGTTTTAGTTATGTTCGAGTCGAGTAAAGTTTTAGTTATGTTTCTCGTCGAGTAAAGTTTTAGTTATGTTTCTGTCGAGTAAAGTTTTAGTTATGTTTCTGTCGAGTAAAGTTTTAGTTATGTTTCTGTCGAGTAAAGTTTTAGTTATGTTTCTGTCAAGTAAAGTTTTAGTTATGTTTGAGTCGAGTAATGTTTTAGTTATGTTTCTGTTGAGTAAAGTTTTAGTTATGTTTCTGTCGAGTAAAGTTTTAGTTATGTTTCTGTCGAGTAAAGTTTGAGTTATGTTTCTGTCGAGTCAAGTTTTAGTTATGTTTGAGTCGAGTCAAGTTTTAGTTATGTTTCTGTCGAGAAAAGTTTGAATTATGTTTCTGTCGAGTAAAGTTTTAGTTATGTTTCTGTCGAGTAAAGTTTGAGTTATGTTTCTGTCGAGTCAAGTTTTAGTTATGTTTGAGTCGAGTAAAGTTTTAGTTATGTTTGAGTCGAGTAAAGTTTTAGTTATGTTTCTGTTGAGTAAAGTTTGAGTTATGTTTCTGTCGAGTAAAGTCTTAGTTATGTTTCTGTCGAGTAAAGTTTTAGTTATGTTTCTGTCGAGTAAAGTTTTAGTTATGTTTCTGTCAAGTAAAGTTTTAGTTATGTTTGAGTCGAGTAATGTTTTAGTTATGTTTCTGTCGAGTAAAGTTTTAGTTATGTTTCTGTCGAGAAAAGTTTTAGTTATGTTTCTGTCGAGTAAAGTTTTAGTTATGTTTCTGTCGAGAAAAGTTTGAATTATGTTTCTGTTGAGTAAAGTTTTAGTTATGTTTGAGTCGAGTAATGTTTTAGTTATGTTTGAGTCGAGTAAAGTTTGAGTTATGTTTCTGTCGAGTCAAGTTTGAGTTATGTTTGAGTCGAGTAAAGTTTGAGTTATGTTTCTGTCGAGTAAAGTTTTAGTTATGTTTCTGTCTAGTAAAGTTTTAGTTATGTTTGAGTCGAGTAATGTTTTAGTTATGTTTGAGTCGAGTAATGTTTTAGTTATGTTTCTGTCGAGTAAAGTTTTAGTTATGTTTCTGTCGAGTAAAGTTTGAGTTATGTTTCTGTCGAGTCAAGTTTTAGTTATGTTTGAGTCGAGTAAAGTTTGAGTTATGTTTCTGTCTAGTAAAGTTTTAGTTATGTTTCTGTCTAGTAAAGTTTTAGTTATGTTTGAGTCGAGTAAAGTTTTAGTTATGTTTCTGTTGAGTAAAGTTTGAGTTATGTTTCTGTTGAGTAAAGTTTGAGTTATGTTTCTGTCAAGTAAAGTTTTAGTTATGTTTCTGTCGAGTAAAGTTTTAGTTATGTTTCTGTCGAGTAAAGTTTTAGTTATGTTTCTGTCAAGTAAAGTTTTAGTTATGTTTGAGTCGAGTAAAGTTTTAGTGATGTTTGAGTCGAGTAAAGTTTGAGTTATGTTTCTGTCGAGTAAAGTTTGAGTTATGTTTCTGTCGAGTAAAGTTTTAGTCATGTTTGAGTCGAGTAATGTTTTAGTTATGTTTGAGTCGAGTAAAGTTTGAGTTATGTTTCTGTCGAGTCAAGTTTGAGTTATGTTTGAGTCGAGTAAAGTTTGAGTTATGTTTGAGTCGAGTAATGTTTTAGTTATGTTTGAGTCGAGTAATGTTTTAGTTATGTTTCTGTCGAGTAAAGTTTTAGTTATGTTTCTGTCGAGTAAAGTTTTAGTTATGTTTCTGTCTAGTAAAGTTTTAGTTATGTTTGAGTCGAGTAATGTTTTAGTTATGTTTGAGTCGAGTAATGTTTTAGTTATGTTTCTGTCGAGTAAAGTTTTAGTTATGTTTCTGTCGAGTCAAGTTTGAGTTATGTTTGAGTCGAGTAAAGTTTTAGTTATGTTTCTGTCGAGTAAAGTTTTAGTTATGTTTCTGTCTAGTAAAGTTTTAGTTATGTTTGAGTCGAGTAATGTTTTAGTTATGTTTGAGTCGAGTAATGTTTTAGTTATGTTTGAGTCGAGTAATGTTTTAGTTATGTTTCTGTCGAGTAAAGTTTTAGTTATGTTTCTGTCGAGTAAAGTTTGAGTTATGTTTCTGTCTAGTAAAGTTTTAGTTATGTTTGAGTCGAGTAATGTTTTAGTTATGTTTGAGTCGAGTAATGTTTTAGTTATGTTTCTGTCGAGTAAAGTTTTAGTTATGTTTCTGTCGAGTCAAGTTTGAGTTATGTTTGAGTCGAGTAAAGTTTGAGTTATGTTTCTGTCGAGTAAAGTTTTAGTTATGTTTCTGTCTAGTAAAGTTTTAGTTATGTTTGAGTCGAGTAATGTTTTAGTTATGTTTCTGTCGAGTAAAGTTTGAGTTATGTTTCTGTCGAGTCAAGTTTTAGTTATGTTTGAGTCGAGTAAAGTTTTAGTTATGTTTGAGTCGAGTAAAGTTTTAGTTATGTTTCTGTCGAGCAAAGTTTTAGTTATGTTTCTGTCGAGTAATGTTTTAGTTATGTTCCTGTCGAGTAAAGTTTTAGTTATGTTTGAGTCGAGTAAAGTTTTAGTTATGTTTCTGTTGAGTAAAGTTTTAGTTATGTTTCTGTCGAGTAAAGTTTTAGTTATGTTTGAGTCTAGTAAAGTTTTAGTGATGTTTCTGTCGAGTAAAGTTTTAGTTATGTTTGAGTCGAGTAAAGTTTTAGTTATGTTTATGTCGAGTAAAGTTTTAGTTATGTTTGAGTCGAGTAAAGTTTTAGTGATGTTTCTGTCGAGTAAAGTTTTAGTTATGTTTGAGTCGAGTAAAGTTTTAGTGATGTTTCTGTCGAGTAAAGTTTTAGTTATGTTTCTGTCAAGTAAAGTTTTAGTTATGTTTCTGTCTAGTAAAGTTTTAGTTATGTTTGAGTCGAGTAATGTTTTAGTTATGTTTCTGTCGAGTAAAGTTTTAGTTATGTTTGAGTCTAGTAAAGTTTTAGTGATGTTTCTGTCGAGTAAAGTTTTAGTTATGTTTCTGTCAAGTAAAGTTTTAGTTATGTTTCTGTCAAGTAAAGTTTTAGTTATGTTTGAGTCGAGTAAAGTTTTAGTTATGTTTCTGTCGAGTAAAGTTTTAGTTATGTTTGAGTCGAGTAAAGTTTTAGTGATGTTTCTGTCGAGTAAAGTTTTAGTTATGTTTGAGTCTAGTAAAGTTTTAGTGATGTTTCTGTCGAGTAAAGTTTTAGTTATGTTTCTGTCAAGTAAAGTTTTAGTGATGTTTCTGTCGAGTAAAGTTTTAGTTATGTTTGAGTCGAGTAAAGTTTTAGTGATGTTTCTGTCGAGTAAAGTTTTAGTTATGTTTGAGTCGAGTAAAGTTTTAGTGATGTTTCTGTCGAGTAAAATTTTAGTTATGTTTGAGTCTAGTAAAGTTTTAGTGATGTTTCTGTCGAGTAAAGTTTTAGTTATGTTTCTGTCAAGTAAAGTTTTAGTTATGTTTCTGTCAAGTAAAGTTTTAGTTATGTTTGAGTCGAGTAATGTTTTAGTTATGTTTCTGTTGAGTAAAGTTTTAGTTATGTTTCTGTCGAGTAAAGTTTTAGTTATGTTTCTGTCGAGTAAAGTTTGAGTTATGTTTCTGTCGAGTAAAGTTTTAGTTATGTTTGAGTCGAGTCAAGTTTTAGTTATGTTTGAGTCGAGTAAAGTTTTAGTTATGTTTCTGTCGAGTAAAGTTTTAGTTATGTTTCTGTCTAGTAAAGTTTTAGTTATGTTTCTGTCGAGTAAAGTTTTAGTTATGTTTCTGTCGAGTAAAGTTTTAGTTATGTTTCTGTCAAGTAAAGTTTTAGTTATGTTTGAGTCGAGTAATGTTTTAGTTATGTTTCTGTCGAGTAATGTTTTAGTTATGTTTCTGTCGAGTAAAGTTTTAGTTATGTTTCTGTCGAGTAAAGTTTTAGTTATGTTTCTGTCGAGTAAAGTTTTAGTTATGTTTCTGTCGAGAAAAGTTTTATTTATGTTTCTGTTGAGTAAAGTTTTAGTTATGTTTGAGTCGAGTAAAGTTTTAGTGATGTTTGAGTCGAGTAAAGTTTTAGTTATGTTTCTGTCGAGTAATGTTTTAGTTATGTTTCTGTCGAGTAAAGTTTTAGTTATGTTTGAGTCGAGTAAAGTTTTAGTTATGTTTCTGTTGAGTAAAGTTTTAGTTATGTTTCTGTCGAGTAAAGTTTTAGTTATGTTTCTGTCTAGTAAAGTTTTAGTTATGTTTCTGTCGAGTAAAGTTTTAGTTATGTTTGAGTCTAGTAAAGTTTTAGTGATGTTTCTGTCGAGTAAAGTTTTAGTTATGTTTGAGTCGAGTAAAGTTTTAGTTATGTTTCTGTCGAGTAAAGTTTTAGTTATGTTTGAGTCGAGTAAAGTTTTAGTTATGTTTCTGTCGAGTAAAGTTTTAGTTATGTTTCTGTCGAGTAAAGTTTTAGTTATGTTTGAGTCGAGTAAAGTTTTAGTTATGTTTCTGTCGAGTAAAGTTTTAGTTATGTTTCTGTCGAGTAAAGTTTTAGTTATGTTTCTGTCTAGTAATGTTTTAGTTATGTTTCTGTCGAGTAAAGTTTTAGTTATGTTTGAGTCGAGTAAAGTTTTAGTTATGTTTCTGTTGAGTAAAGTTTTAGTTATGTTTCTGTCGAGTAATGTTTTAGTTATGTTTGAGTCTAGTAAAGTTTTAGTGATGTTTCTGTCGAGTAAAGTTTTAGTTATGTTTGAGTCGAGTAAAGTTTTAGTTATGTTTATGTCGAGTAAAGTTTTAGTTATGTTTGAGTCGAGTAAAGTTTTAGTGATGTTTCTGTCGAGTAAAGTTTTAGTTATGTTTGAGTCGAGTAAAGTTTTAGTTGTTTCTGTCGAGTAATGTTTTAGTTATGTTTCTGTCGAGTAATATTTTTGTTATGTTTCTGTCGAGTAAAGTTTTAGTTATGTTCGAGTCGAGTAAAGTTTTAGTTATGTTTCTCGCGAGTAAAGTTTTAGTTATGTTTCTGTCGAGTAAAGTTTTAGTTATGTTTCTGTCGAGTAAAGTTTTAGTTATGTTTCTGTCAAGTAAAGTTTTAGTTATGTTTCTGTCAAGTAAAGTTTTAGTTATGTTTGAGTCGAGTAATGTTTTAGTTATGTTTCTGTTGAGTAAAGTTTTAGTTATGTTTCTGTCGAGTAAAGTTTTAGTTATGTTTCTGTCGAGTAAAGTTTGAGTTATGTTTCTGTCGAGTCAAGTTTTAGTTATGTTTGAGTCGAGTCAAGTTTTAGTTATGTTTGAGTCGAGTAAAGTTTTAGTTATGTTTCTGTCGAGTAAAGTTTTAGTTATGTTTCTGTCTAGTAAAGTTTTAGTTATGTTTCTGTCGAGTAAAGTTTTAGTTATGTTTCTGTCGAGTAAAGTTTTAGTTATGTTTCTGTCTAGTAAAGTTTTAGTTATGTTTGAGTCGAGTAATGTTTTAGTTATGTTTCTGTCGAGTAATGTTTTAGTTATGTTTCTGTCGAGTAAAGTTTTAGTTATGTTTCTGTCGAGAAAAGTTTTAGTTATGTTTCTGTCGAGTAAAGTTTTAGTTATGTTTCTGTCGAGAAAAGTTTTAGTTATGTTTCTGTCGAGTAAAGTTTTAGTTATGTTTCTGTCGAGTAAAGTTTTAGTTATGTTTCTGTCGAGAAAAGTTTGAATTATGTTTCTGTTGAGTAAAGTTTTAGTTATGTTTGAGTCGAGTAAAGTTTTAGTTATGTTTGAGTCGAGTAAAGTTTTAGTTATGTTTCTGTCGAGTAAAGTTTTAGTTATGTTTCTGTCGAGTAAAGTTTTAGTCATGTTTGAGTCGAGTAATGTTTTAGTTATGTTTGTGTCGAGTAATGTTTTAGTTATGTTTGAGTCGAGTAATGTTTTAGTTATGTTTGAGTCGAGTAAAGTTTGAGTTATGTTTCTGTCTAGTCAAGTTTTAGTTATGTTTGAGTCGAGTAAAGTTTGAGTTATGTTTCTGTCGAGTAAAGTTTTAGTTATGTTTCTGTCTAGTAAAGTTTTAGTTATGTTTGAGTCGAGTAATGTTTTAGTTATGTTTGAGTCGAGTAATGTTTTAGTTATGTTTCTGTCGAGTAAAGTTTTAGTTATGTTTGAGTCGAGTAAAGTTTTAGTTATGTTTATGTCGAGTAAAGTTTTAGTTATGTTTGAGTCGAGTAAAGTTTTAGTGATGTTTCTGTCGAGTAAAGTTTTAGTTATGTTTGAGTCGAGTAAAGTTTTAGTTATGTTTCTGTCGAGTAATGTTTTAGTTATGTTTCTGTCGAGTAATATTTTAGTTATGTTTCTGTCGAGTAAAGTTTTAGTTATGTTCGAGTCGAGTAAAGTTTTAGTTATGTTTCTCGCGAGTAAAGTTTTAGTTATGTTTCTGTCGAGTAAAGTTTTAGTTATGTTTCTGTCAAGTAAAGTTTTAGTTATGTTTGAGTCGAGTAATGTTTTAGTTATGTTTCTGTTGAGTAAAGTTTTAGTTATGTTTCTGTCGAGTAAAGTTTTAGTTATGTTTCTGTCGAGTAAAGTTTGAGTTATGTTTCTGTCGAGTCAAGTTTTAGTTATGTTTGAGTCGAGTCAAGTTTTAGTTATGTTTCTGTCGAGAAAAGTTTGAATTATGTTTCTGTCGAGTAAAGTTTTAGTTATGTTTCTGTCGAGTAAAGTTTGAGTTATGTTTCTGTCGAGTCAAGTTTTAGTTATGTTTGAGTCGAGTAAAGTTTTAGTTATGTTTGAGTCGAGTAAAGTTTTAGTTATGTTTCTGTTGAGTAAAGTTTGAGTTATGTTTCTGTTGAGTAAAGTTTTAGTTATGTTTCTGTCGAGTAAAGTTTTAGTTATGTTTCTGTCGAGTAAAGTTTTAGTTATGTTTCTGTCAAGTAAAGTTTTAGTTATGTTTGAGTCGAGTAATGTTTTAGTTATGTTTCTGTCGAGTAATGTTTTAGTTATGTTTCTGTCGAGTAAAGTTTTAGTTATGTTTCTGTCGAGAAAAGTTTTAGTTATGTTTGAGTCGAGTAAAGTTTTAGTGATGTTTCTGTCGAGTAAAGTTTTAGTTATGTTTGAGTCGAGTAAAGTTTTAGTGATGTTTCTGTCGAGTAAAGTTTTAGTTATGTTTGAGTCTAGTAAAGTTTTAGTGATGTTTCTGTCGAGTAAAGTTTTAGTTATGTTTCTGTCAAGTAAAGTTTTAGTTATGTTTCTGTCAAGTAAAGTTTTAGTTATGTTTGAGTCGAGTAATGTTTTAGTTATGTTTCTGTTGAGTAAAGTTTTAGTTATGTTTCTGTCGAGTAAAGTTTTAGTTATGTTTCTGTCGAGTAAAGTTTGAGTTATGTTTCTGTCGAGTCAAGTTTTAGTTATGTTTGAGTCGAGTCAAGTTTTAGTTATGTTTGAGTCGAGTAAAGTTTTAGTTATGTTTCTGTCGAGTAAAGTTTTAGTTATGTTCTGTCTAGTAAAGTTTTAGTTATGTTTCTGTCGAGTAAAGTTTTAGTTATGTTTCTGTCGAGTAAAGTTTTTAGTTATGTTTTTGTTTAGTAAAGTTTTAGTTATGTTTGAGTCGAGTAATGTTTTAGTTATGTTTCTGTCGAGTAATGTTTTAGTTATGTTTCTGTCGAGTAAAGTTTTAGTTATGTTTCTGTCGAGAAAAGTTTTAGTTATGTTTCTGTCGAGTAAAGTTTTTAGTTATGTTTCTGTCGAGAAAAGTTTGAATTATGTTTCTGTTGAGTAAAGTTTTAGTTATGTTTGAGTCGAGTAAAGTTTTAGTGATGTTTGAGTCGAGTAAAGTTTTAGTTATGTTTCTGTCGAGTAATGTTTTAGTTATGTTTCTGTCGAGTAAAGTTTTAGTTATGGTTGAGTCGAGTAAAGTTTTAGTTATGTTTCTGTAGAGTAAAGTTTTAGTTATGTTTCTGTCGAGTAAAGTTTTAGTTATGTTTCTGTCTAGTAAAGTTTTAGTTATGTTTCTGTCGAGTAAAGTTTTAGTTATGTTTGAGTCGAGTAAAGTTTTAGTTATGTTTATGTCGAGTAAAGTTTTAGTTATGTTTGAGTCGAGTAAAGTTTTAGTGATGTTTCTGTCGAGTAAAGTTTTAGTTATGTTTGAGTCGAGTAAAGTTTTAGTTGTTTCTGTCGAGTAATGTTTTAGTTATGTTTCTGTCGAGTAATGTTTTAGTTATGTTTGAGTCGAGTAATGTTTTAGTTATGTTTGAGTCGAGTAATGTTTTAGTTATGTTTGAGTCGAGTAAAGTTTGAGTTATGTTTCTGTCTAGTCAAGTTTGAGTTATGTTTGAGTCGAGTAAAGTTTGAGTTATGTTTCTGTCGAGTAAAGTTTTAGTTATGTTTCTGTCTAGTAAAGTTTTAGTTATGTTTGAGTCGAGTAATGTTTTAGTTATGTTTCTGTTGAGTAAAGTTTTAGTTATGTTTCTGTCGAGTAAAGTTTTAGTTATGTTTCTGTCGAGTAAAGTTTGAGTTATGTTTCTGTCGAGTCAAGTTTTAGTTATGTTTGAGTCGAGTCAAGTTTTAGTTATGTTTGAGTCGAGTAAAGTTTTAGTTATGTTTCTGTCGAGTAAAGTTTGAGTTATGTTTCTGTCTAGTAAAGTTTTAGTTATGTTTCTGTCGAGTAAAGTTTTAGTTATGTTTCTGTCGAGTAAAGTTTTAGTTATGTTTCTGTCAAGTAAAGTTTTAGTTATGTTTGAGTCGAGTAATGTTTTAGTTATGTTTCTGTCGAGTAATGTTTTAGTTATGTTTCTGTCGAGTAAAGTTTTAGTTATGTTTCTGTCGAGAAAAGTTTTAGTTATGTTTCTGTCGAGTAAAGTTTTAGTTATGTTTCTGTCGAGAAAAGTTTTAGTTATGTTTCTGTCGAGAAAAGTTTTAGTTATGTTTCTGTCGAGTAAAGTTTTAGTTATGTTTCTGTCGAGAAAAGTTTGATTTATGTTTCTGTTGAGTAAAGTTTTAGTTATGTTTGAGTCGAGTAAAGTTTTAGTGATGTTTGTGTCGAGTAAAGTTTTAGTTATGTTTCTGTCGAGTAAAGTTTTAGTTATGTTTCTGTCGAGTAAAGTTTTAGTCATGTTTGAGTCGAGTAATGTTTTAGTTATGTTTGAGTCGAGTAATGTTTTAGTTATGTTTGAGTCGAGTAATGTTTTAGTTATGTTTGAGTCGAGTAAAGTTTGAGTTATGTTTCTGTCTAGTCAAGTTTGAGTTATGTTTGAGTCGAGTAAAGTTTTAGTTATGTTTCTGTCGAGTAAAGTTTTAGTTATGTTTCTGTCTAGTAAAGTTTTAGTTATGTTTGAGTCGAGTAATGTTTTAGTTATGTTTGAGTCGAGTAATGTTTTAGTTATGTTTCTGTCGAGTAAAGTTTTAGTTATGTTTGAGTCGAGTAAAGTTTTAGTTATGTTTCTGTCGAGTAAAGTTTTAGTTATGTTTGAGTCGAGTAAAGTTTTAGTGATGTTTCTGTCGAGTAAAGTTTTAGTTATGTTTGAGTCGAGTAAAGTTTTAGTTATGTTTCTGTCGAGTAATGTTTTAGTTATGTTTCTGTCGAGTAATGTTTTAGTTATGTTTCTGTCGAGTAAAGTTTTAGTTATGTTTGAGTCGAGTAAAGTTTTAGTTATGTTTCTCGCGAGTAAAGTTTTAGTTATGTTTCTGTCGAGTAAAGTTTTAGTTATGTTTCTGTCGAGTAAAGTTTTAGTTATGTTTGAGTCGAGTAATGTTTTAGTTATGTTTCTGTTGAGTAAAGTTTTAGTTATGTTTCTGTCGAGTAAAGTTTTAGTTATGTTTCTGTCGAGTAAAGTTTGAGTTATGTTTCTGTCGAGTAAAGTTTTAGTTATGTTTGAGTCGAGTCAAGTTTTAGTTATGTTTCTGTCGAGAAAAGTTTGAATTATGTTTCTGTCGAGTAAAGTTTTAGTTATGTTTCTGTCGAGTAAAGTTTGAGTTATGTTTCTGTCGAGTAAAGTTTTAGTTATGTTTGAGTCGAGTAAAGTTTTAGTTATGTTTGAGTCGAGTAAAGTTTTAGTTATGTTTCTGTTGAGTAAAGTTTGAGTTATGTTTCTGTCGAGTAAAGTTTTAGTTATGTTTCTGTCGAGTAAAGTTTTAGTTATGTTTCTGTCGAGTAAAGTTTTAGTTATGTTTCTGTCAAGTAAAGTTTTAGTTATGTTTGAGTCGAGTAATGTTTTAGTTATGTTTCTGTCGAGTAATGTTTTAGTTATGTTTCTGTCGAGTAAAGTTTTAGTTATGTTTCTGTCGAGAAAAGTTTTAGTTATGTTTGAGTCGAGTAAAGTTTTAGTTATGTTTATGTCGAGTAAAGTTTTAGTTATGTTTGAGTCGAGTAAAGTTTTAGTGATGTTTCTGTCGAGTAAAGTTTTAGTTATGTTTGAGTCGAGTAAAGTTTTAGTTATGTTTCTGTCGAGTAATGTTTTAGTTATGTTTCTGTCGAGTAATTTTTTAGTTATGTTTCTGTCGAGTAAAGTTTTAGTTATGTTCGAGTCGAGTAAAGTTTTAGTTATGTTTCTCGCGAGTAAAGTTTTAGTTATGTTTCTGTCGAGTAAAGTTTTAGTTATGTTTCTGTCGAGTAAAGTTTTAGTTATGTTTCTGTCGAGTAAAGTTTTAGTTATGTTTCTGTCAAGTAAAGTTTTAGTTATGTTTGAGTCGAGTAATGTTTTAGTTATGTTTCTGTTGAGTAAAGTTTTAGTTATGTTTCTGTCGAGTAAAGTTTTAGTTATGTTTCTGTCGAGTAAAGTTTGAGTTATGTTTCTGTCGAGTCAAGTTTTAGTTATGTTTGAGTCGAGTCAAGTTTTAGTTATGTTTCTGTCGAGAAAAGTTTGAATTATGTTTCTGTCGAGTAAAGTTTTAGTTATGTTTCTGTCGAGTAAAGTTTGAGTTATGTTTCTGTCGAGTAAAGTTTTAGTTATGTTTGAGTCGAGTAAAGTTTTAGTTATGTTTGAGTCGAGTAAAGTTTTAGTTATGTTTCTGTTGAGTAAAGTTTTAGTTATGTTTCTGTCGAGTAAAGTCTTAGTTATGTTTCTGTCGAGTAAAGTTTTAGTTATGTTTCTGTCGAGTAAAGTTTTAGTTATGTTTCTGTCAAGTAAAGTTTTAGTTATGTTTGAGTCGAGTAATGTTTTAGTTATGTTTCTGTCGAGTAAAGTTTTAGTTATGTTTCTGTCGAGTAAAGTTTTAGTTATGTTTCTGTCGAGTAAAGTTTTAGTTATGTTTCTGTCGAGAAAAGTTTGAATTATGTTTCTGTTGAGTAAAGTTTTAGTTATGTTTGAGTCGAGTAATGTTTTAGTTATGTTTGAGTCGAGTAAAGTTTGAGTTATGTTTCTGTCGAGTAAAGTTTGAGTTATGTTTGAGTCGAGTAAAGTTTGAGTTATGTTTCTGTCGAGTAAAGTTTTAGTTATGTTTCTGTCTAGTAAAGTTTTAGTTATGTTTGAGTCGAGTAATGTTTTAGTTATGTTTGAGTCGAGTAATGTTTTAGTTATGTTTCTGTCGAGTAAAGTTTTAGTTATGTTTCTGTCGAGTAAAGTTTGAGTTATGTTTCTGTCGAGTCAAGTTTTAGTTATGTTTGAGTCGAGTAAAGTTTGAGTTATGTTTCTGTCTAGTAAAGTTTTAGTTATGTTTCTGTCTAGTAAAGTTTTAGTTATGTTTGAGTCGAGTAATGTTTTAGTTATGTTTCTGTTGAGTAAAGTTTGAGTTATGTTTCTGTTGAGTAAAGTTTGAGTTATGTTTCTGTCAAGTAAAGTTTTAGTTATGTTTCTGTCGAGTAAAGTTTTAGTTATGTTTCTGTCGAGTAAAGTTTTAGTTATGTTTCTGTCGAGTAAAGTTTTAGTTATGTTTGAGTCGAGTAAAGTTTTAGTGATGTTTGAGTCGAGTAAAGTTTGAGTTATGTTTCTGTCGAGTAAAGTTTGAGTTATGTTTCTGTCGAGTAAAGTTTTAGTCATGTTTGAGTCGAGTAATGTTTTAGTTATGTTTGAGTCGAGTAAAGTTTGAGTTATGTTTCTGTCGAGTCAAGTTTGAGTTATGTTTGAGTCGAGTAAAGTTTGAGTTATGTTTGAGTCGAGTAATGTTTTAGTTATGTTTGAGTCGAGTAATGTTTTAGTTATGTTTCTGTCGAGTAAAGTTTTAGTTATGTTTCTGTCGAGTAAAGTTTGAGTTATGTTTCTGTCTAGTAAAGTTTTAGTTATGTTTGAGTCGAGTAATGTTTTAGTTATGTTTGAGTCGAGTAATGTTTTAGTTATGTTTCTGTCGAGTAAAGTTTTAGTTATGTTTCTGTCGAGTAAAGTTTGAGTTATGTTTGAGTCGAGTAAAGTTTTAGTTATGTTTCTGTCGAGTAAAGTTTTAGTTATGTTTCTGTCTAGTAAAGTTTTAGTTATGTTTGAGTCGAGTAATGTTTTAGTTATGTTTGAGTCGAGTAATGTTTTAGTTATGTTTGAGTCGAGTAATGTTTTAGTTATGTTTCTGTCGAGTAAAGTTTTAGTTATGTTTCTGTCGAGTAAAGTTTTAGTTATGTTTCTGTCTAGTAAAGTTTTAGTTATGTTTGAGTCGAGTAATGTTTTAGTTATGTTTGAGTCGAGTAATGTTTTAGTTATGTTTCTGTCGAGTAAAGTTTTAGTTATGTTTCTGTCGAGTCAAGTTTTAGTTATGTTTGAGTCGAGTAAAGTTTGAGTTATGTTTCTGTCGAGTAAAGTTTTAGTTATGTTTCTGTCTAGTAAAGTTTTAGTTATGTTTGAGTCGAGTAATGTTTTAGTTATGTTTCTGTCGAGTAAAGTTTGAGTTATGTTTCTGTCGAGTAAAGTTTTAGTTATGTTTGAGTCGAGTAAAGTTTTAGTTATGTTTGAGTCGAGTAAAGTTTTAGTTATGTTTCTGTCGAGCAAAGTTTTAGTTATGTTTCTGTCGAGTAATGTTTTAGTTATGTTTCTGTCGAGTAAAGTTTTAATTATGTTTTAGTCGAGTAATGTTTTAGTTTATGTTTCTGTCGAGTAAAGTTTTAGTTATGTTTCTGTCGAGTAATGTTTTAGTTATGTTTCAGTTGAATGTTTCATTGGAGTAATGTTTCAGTTTTTTCTGAAGTAAATTAAAAAATTCAGACGAAAGTGAAATACAGTTTGTTAAAAAAGAACTGGCAGCCAAGAAGCTTTCAGATCAAGCAGCAAACTGAGCAGCATCCGATGGAGCATCCGACGGAGCATCCGATGGAGCATCCGACCATGAAGCACACTGTTCCTGGTGTCTGCTACCTATTTCCGTGAGTGTGTGTGTGTGTGTGTGTGTGGACAATGGCTCTCTGTCTCTGTGCTGTGCCGATGCCAGGAGATTCCTGAGAGGACAGACGAGACGTCTCAGCCTGATTTCCCAGAGTTCTTTTCAGCGCTTCAGACTCTTTTCCAAACGTCAACAACAAAACCCCCCTGATGTTCTCATCTCATTACAGCTTTCCTTCCTCTGCGGGCCCCGGTGCCGTTACCAGTGAGACACTTTAACCCCCCAACACAGACAGTTCTGTCCCGTTCTGTGTTGGGGGGTTAAAGCTGAAGTCTGACACCCTGTATGGTTTAAATGTCAACTGTTGAACGACTTGACCCAAATCTGATCACACACACACACACACACACACATCTATTGTCTAACTCTTCCAGACACAAAAGAGAAGAACACAACAACAACCAACAGGAAAGGAAGCCTTGACGGTCTCGGTGACCTCCTGAAGCTCGGATGAATCCATGAGGTCAGTCAGATGGTCTGATGATGTCATCATGAGCCGGTGCTTCATCACGCTGCGCTGAGGAAGAGGCAGCTGCGACGACATGAAGGCCTTCAGCACGCTCACGTGTTTGTTCCTGGTTCCCAGAATCTCTTCTCATTTCTGTCAATATTTGTTTGTCCTCAGAGCGCCACTCTGAAATCCATGCCCTGAGTGTGTGTGTGTGTGTGTGTGTGTGTGTGTGTGTGTGTGTGTGTGTGTGTGTGTGTGTGTGTGTGTGTCCACACATTCCTGGACCCACTCAGAGCTCACCGTCATACTACAAGGCTTTCACTCGAGGCCTTTTTAATATTCAGAGCTGCAACATCGATTCCAGCAGCATGAATGAATGAGGCTGTAAACAGAGCCATTGTGTGTGTGTGTGTGTGTGTGTGTGTGTGTGTGTGTGTTCAGACCTCAAACTGGGGCCAGTTCATGCACATGCCGGGTCCATGGGTATTCCTCCACCACCTCAGGTCTTCAGTGTCGTTGGCTGCCTGGATGGTGTGACCCAGGTCACGGTGCAGACTGGAGAACCTGTGGACCAACAGACCGTCACAAGTGTCAGAGGTATTACTACAGGTATTACTACAGGCATTACTACAGGTATTACTACAGGCATTACTACAGGTATTACTACAGGTATTACTACAGGCATTACTACAGGCATTACTACAGGTATTACTACAGGTATTACTACAGGTATTACTACAGGCATTACTACAGGCATTACTACAGGTATTACTACAGGCATTACTACAGGTATTACTACAGGTATTACTACAGGTATTACTACAGGCATTACTACAGGTATTACTACAGATATTACTACAGGTATTACTACAGGTATTACTACAGGTATTACTACAAGCATTACTACAGGCATTACTACAGGTATTACTACAGGTATTACTACAGGAATTACTACAGGTATTACTACTGGTATTACTACAGGTATTACTACAGGTATTACTACAGGCATTACTACAGGCATTACTACAGGTATTACTACAGATATTACTACAGGTATTACTACAGGTATTACTACAGGCATTACTACAGGTATTACTACAGGTATTACTACAGGCATTACTACAGGTATTTCTACAGATATTACTACAGGTATTACTACAGGTATTACTACAGGTATTACTACAGGCATTACTACAGGCATTACTACAGGTATTACTACAGGCATTACTACAGGCATTACTACAGGCATTACTACAGGTATTACTACTGGTATTACTTCAGGCATTACTACAGGTATTACTACAGGTATTACTACAGGCATTACTACAGGCATTACTACAGGCATTACTACTGGTATTACTACAGGTGTTACTACAGATGTTACTACAGGTATTACTACAGGTATTACTACAGGTATTACTACAGGTATTACTACAGGTATCACTACAGATGTTACTACAGATGTTACTACAGGTATTACTGCAGGTATTACTACAGGCATTACTACAGGCATTACTACAGGTATTACTACAGGTATTACTACAGGTATTACTACAGGTATTACTACAGGCATTACTACAGGTATTACTACAGGCATTACTACAGGTATTACTACAGGTATTACTACAGGCATTACTACAGGCATTACTACAGGCATTACTACAGGTATTACTACAGGCATTACTACAGGTATTACTACAGGTATTACTACAGGCATTACTACAGGCATTACTACAGGCATTACTACAGGTATTACTACAGATATTACTACAGGTATTACTACAGGTATTACTACAAGCATTACTACAGGCATTACTACAGGTATTACTACAGGTATTACTACAGGCATTACTACAGGTATTACTACTGGTATTACTACAGGTATTACTACAGGTATTACTACAGGCATTACTACAGGCATTACTACAGGTATTACTACAGATATTACTACAGGTATTACTACAGGTATTACTACAGGCATTACTACAGGTATTACTACAGGTATTACTACAGGCATTACTACAGGTATTTCTACAGATATTACTACAGGTATTACTACAGGTATTACTACAGG